>JAOTOM010003236.1:0-110000 GCA_034440615.1 Ashinkailepas kermadecensis
GTAATTACATTGCGCCATGTGCCAAGCTGCATTGCGCCATGCGCCACCGCCGGAGTTGATGGCAGCTCAATATGTACGAATAATATAGCGTGTTGTAGGTGCCGGAATTGACACCGAGCTTCTCTACTAGCTCACTGCGCGAACTAATAAACGTCAAGAACGATCGATGCCCACGACTGCCAACTCACCTCGCTCTGGTCCCGTCCAGCACCGGACAGTTGGGCGCGCACTGGCCGATATCGGGCAAACCAGCCCTTATGAAGTGTGGCAACCATCAATGGCGCGGCACTTCATCAATCAATCAATCAATCAATCAAGGTCGGCGGGATGTGGATGGAGGACTTTAAACGCTTTGATATAAAATTACACCAACACTAGTATGCATCAAATGCTTTCGGTGGACCATTGCCGAAAGCATTTCACCCTAGCCTTCTCACCCAATGGAAGTGGTCCCGCTCCCCCGTCACTCCCCGGCCATAACCGTGCTGGAGTTGTGAAGCAAAACCCGGCGCAGTTTGTGGCAAGGCGAATCCAACAGTACACAGCTGTGCACGTCCGGTCAACCAGTACACAGCTGTACACGGTCGGTCAACCAGTACACAGCTGTACATGACCCGTCAACCAGTCGGTACACAGCTGTGCACGGTCGGTCAACCAGTGCACAGCTGTACACGGTCGGTCAACCAGTACACAGCTGTACACGTCCGGTCAACCAGTACACAGCTGTACACGTCCGGTCAACCAGTACACAGCTGTACACGGTCGGTCAACCAGTACACAGCTGTACACGGTCGGTCAACCAGTGCACAGCTGTACACGGTCGGTCAACCAGTACACAGCTGTACACGGTCGGTCAACCAGTACACAGCTGTACACGGTCGGTCAACCAGTGCACAGCTGTACACGGTCGGTCAACCAGTACACAGCTGTACACGGTCGGTCAACCAGTACACAGCTGTACACGGTCGGTCAACCAGTACACAGCTGTACACGTCCGGTCAACCAGTACACAGCTGTACACGTCCGGTCAACCAGTACACAGCTGTACACGGCCGGTCAACCAGTACACAGCTGTACACGGCCGGTCAACCAGTACACAGCTGTACATGACCTGTCAACCAGTCGGTACACAGCTGTACACGGTCGGTCAATCAGTCGGTACACAGCTGTACACGGCCTGTCAACCAGACTCCTATGACTTACGAAGGCAAATCAATGGTTAAGTTTCAGAGCACTCGGTATCGACAATTTCAAGCCAAAGCCAAAAATGGACTGAAATCATTGGAGATAGGGTGGCGACCTAACCTGCACGCATAGTTTAGTTTCGCATGTATCTACAGACGCAATCGGGGGCATCTGTGACGTCCGAGGCGAAGTAGCATTTCCGCAGCGAACACTAATATACTCGTACAATAGCTAGAAAAGCCTGGCAAGGGTTACTTGGAAATCCATCGAGGAGGATCATTTCATCGCTGAACTCGAATTCAGGCCGTCGGAGAACTAACGGATGGAATATGGGTTAAAGAGCGGCCATCCGAGTGCATCGGGATGAGAGATATTATTTGACATTGGGAAGTTCAAAGGGATGACGTGGTCTGGGAGTACTTAAAGTATGAACTATCTGTCATCCGGGTAGAGGGCACGACTCGAGACAGCTTGAGAGATTTCAGGGCGAACATTATGATTTCGAGGAAAAATAGAACATATCCAGCCTTAGTAGGTGGGGTGACTACCAACCGCACGGTCAAGTGCTAGATAACGGTTATTCTCGATATCTCAATTCCGCTTGCTCTAGCCACTTGGTAGAAAACGTGACTTGATGAAAACTCTGCCCAGTTTTGAACGTGAACAAAAGACACTCCAAGCCAAACTCTCCGGTACGCTACACCATGTTGGTTAATCGCATTCCCTTTTGGAACCATGTGGTTGTAAATGATTACAAACGATGCACAGTAATATTTCCTACACTTTCTATCAATATCAATTCTAGTGAGTTTTATTCACAAACATCTATAGGTAGAAGTGTATTAATTCAAATATTGGCACTTTGTGGAAAACTTTTCAAGCAAGACATTCAAGATGGCGGTAATTGTAAGGATGCTTAGGAGGTCATATGCTAACATTTTATATTCCAGTGGAAAATAACGATAGCCATGAATCAATTAAAACAATTCAACTTAATTTCCTGTAATTAAGGAAGAGTCGGTAGCACGCCTAATCTGATTTCGTCGTACAACATAACTGACTGATGACAGCTCGTCTCTGCATTGTCATCGTTGTCTGCATTGTCTGCATTGTCTGCATTGTCATCGTTGTTTGTATTGTCTACATTGTCATCGTTGTTTGTATTGTCTGCATTGTCATCGTTGTTTGTATTGTCTACATTGTCATCGTTGTCTGCATTGGTATCGTTCTTGCTGTGTGACTTTTCCATGCGATATGTTGCCCATGAGGAAGAACAAACATCGATGAAAATTCACACCAAATACCCGAGAAACCCACGCTGGTTGAAAGCAACTCGACAGTGTACTCACGCAATTGCCTTCAGCGTGATGAGTTAAGCAACCTACTCATATAGTTGATATTTTAATTGAGGATAAATTATTATACGTGTAATCCAGTTTTGCCGGCAATAACTGGCAAAATTGAACTACTGCCAGGTCACCCTCGTTTGTTCTCATAGCCCCTGTTATTTATTGCTTCTTAAGTTCGTGGACACTTTCTTCATAGTACGTCGGCCCATCACCAGCGTGTAGCCTTTGCTACTCATTAAATATTGCGCGGTATTCTTCTTACAATAGTCTGATGACTGATTGCTATCCATCTTTTAATTTAATATCACCGTGAATCAGATTATGCTTACCATGAGGACGATCTCGGCATACTCATTCAGTCTAACGCAATCATGTTAAGCCTGCAACACCGCCGTCGGACCATTCTCGGCTTTGGCGTGTCATCCCAGTGACTCGCACACAATGGGCCATCTGTCGCACAACTGACCGCACGGCCCATGAACCCGCGCCCAACGGCCCATACAATGGGCGATTGGGACCGGCGTGCTGTCGCCAGCACCATCCTGTTGATCAGAGTATTGTCCATTGGCGCCAGCCGACGGCGGGCGAAGTCGCCGCCCGCCGGCACATTGCAGCTGCCCACCCCGTCCGTCAAGATTATCACACCGGATCCCCGAGTGCTCAGATAAATCTGGCAAAATTGGAACCTGCCGGTGATGGAAGCACACTCGACTGGCACTGGCAGCGCCGGTGATTTGGGGCGCTATGCAAACTGGCGGCGGCCGGCCGTCGCTACCGGCCAACCGTGCGTCTGGCTCGCGGCGTGCCGTCGTTCCGTTCCAATTTGCCGCCGCATAGCCGTCCGGCGAGCACGGCGTCCGCAGCATGTCTGTGCATGACATCGTGACGGGACCATGCGCGCAATCGGAACACAACGCCGCCAGTGTGGAAGACGGCAGAGGCCGCGACTCATGCGGACAGGGCAGGGGCTGGTCATTTGCTGCAATCGGGATGGCTTCAGTGGAGCGTGCACCGCAATGCTGATGATGCATATATATATATATATATATATATATATATATATATATATATATATATATATATATATATATATATATATATATATATATATATATATATTTATATATATATATAGATATATATATTCAAAACGTACAGTTTTTAATAGTTATTAATTGAGAATATTCCGAGAACATGCTGCGGACGTCCGAACAGGGTTGCTTATGATAGCGTTGCTCACGCAAGTGCATGCATGAAGGCAAGCGTTTTCACGCTTAAAAACTTCTTGATATTTGTTGATCCCAAACAGAATCCAGCGATTTCCTCAAGCAATCAGCACTTGGTATCAACAAATATACATCGAGAACCAGCTCGTGAATCCACTAAGCATGTGTTAATGGCACCAAAATGTTCGCAAATGCATGTTAATTATCGAAGTAACGAGCATTATCCAAAGCCTGGTGTGTCATTCATGCTTTTGTGCTGTCTACACCTACATACACAACACACAATGACAATAATAATATATTATGCACATCTTTATAATTTCAATTTTGCACTTCTTAAAATATTCATGTGTATTGTGGACTGAGATAAAGGCAACGAATTTAAAGCAATAGAAGAAGCAACAAAAAGGTAATGATTCTGCTACACAACGAGGAAAACAACTGCAAAACAATGAGGATTATTTTGCTTACTTGTCCTAAAGCAAATACCGAAAGCAAATACTTGGACACGTTTTGGTCTGTGTTCAGCACAAACTGACCTGAACTTATTTTCCTCAGAAATTGTAACTTCGAAAACTTCGCTTTGCGTTATTGCTACTCAATTCATCCATACTCATTCTGTATAATTTAGGTCACGTGGCTCATGGGATTTGTCGATGCGGAAAATTGCATGTTAACGCGCAACAGTCGGCGGGGAGAGGCACCGTTCATCGAAATCCACCTCTTCCCGGATAACGCGTAACAGTCCGCGGGAAGAAGCACCGGTCCTCGACTTCCACCTCTTCCCGAATAACGCACAATACTCCGTCGGGAGAGGCACCGGTCCTCGACTCCCATCTCTTCCTGGATAACGGGTAGAACATTAGCTTTGAAGTGGACGACGTTCCTGCCCACCTATGCACATTAAATGCCTTGTCAATTGGCATGCCATTTTATTAATTGGCTTTTATCTTTGAAACATATCGAAGTGTTAAAATCAAGGTCAATTTAGAACACAGTTTGAACAATATAGAAGCATCTCAAACCGCCAGTGATCATGGAGGTTAGTCGGCCAGAGTAGCAACGTACCTATAGCGAGAAACAGCGCTATCGTGCGAACTCAAGTCCAGGTTCATCACGGCGTACATTAGTGCATCCTTGTCAATGGCCCTGCAACGACTGCAAGCTATGAGGCTGATTCAATAGAGACAGAGAGTGAGTGAGTGAAGTATGTTCTAATTATCTCCTATGGCAAATAAATCACGCGACGTCGTCGCTGGGGAGAGGTGAGACGATAGGGAAAGGCCACTTACTTCACATGCCTCTCTTCGTTGACTCCTGACACTTGTGACGCGCTTCCTGGAGCCCTTGTTCACTCCTGGATGAGCAACGATATTTTGATTTGACACTGAGTGTGAGATAATAGTGTCCATTTTACCGACCAGAACATAATCAAAATTACCTGGAAACGAGTCACGAACAAGCTGTAAGATGCAGAACAGTTTACAACATCAATTAGCACAACTCTGCTGTAAGATGTGTTGGTTAGTGTTGTACCTACCACAGCGAAAGCTATCAATCGATGAAGGTAAGAGTCATGTGCAAATATGAACCACCGATACTTTTTAATGGAGCATACTTAAATAGGTCATGTGCGATGAGACATGAGCACATGTTTCAGGAACGCGGCTCAGCACTATCTATTCCAAGCGATGCTCAGAAAGTGGCACAGCAGCAATATCTTGCTCTAAATCGTACTTCAACTGAGCCAGGGCAGAGCCATCCTGTAGTTCTGACGACCATCAGCCGTTGGTTTTGGTCATTGTTTACTTTCAGGAACTTGGCACAGAAGTGACATCACGCAACATGTGGCAATGTCAACAGGTGGAACGGGTGGAGCAGTAGACGAGTCGGTGGCATCCGGGCCGTCTGGCACAGGTCTACCAGCGATCTACATCCAGTTTCACTGCCTCAAGACTCATGTTGTCATGGCAACCCGTTGAAACTAAACGACTTCACTTTTGGCATAGCTGTTCTTCATGCTATCCTACAATTACGTGTAAAAATGGTCGATGCAGTTGGAAATAGGTGTGAACAATATCGGCGGAAAGCTTACTGGTCCATTCACGAATTGTGGACAAGACCAGCTCGATCCGCCGTGTTGATATAAACAAAGTAGATAGGCACTTGCTGCGCAGGTGACACGTACTGTAAAACAGCACGCATGACCCCGAGAGCCCGTGCACCCAAGCCCAACAAGAACAGAAAAACAACCGCTAATTTATATCCATGTGTTCCATTCCACAGCACGGTGCTACAGCGAGTCTAAAGTATTGACAACTGACAGGTCTTCACCAGAAACCAAAGCTTAATATTCATTTGGGAGCCGAAATGAATTGAGTGGTGATATGCCAGTACACGCGATTTTCACGTTACATTTTGCGCCTTTCGAAGCACATAATAAATGCGTGAGCCCAATTGGAATGAAGAAGTCTGTTTATGTCGACTGATATTTTGGGTTCAAAACTGTGTGATAACCATAGCAACGCTATTATTGTTTCGATGCATGTTAAGCCGTCTTTGAACCAAATCGTCTTTGAACCAAATCTTTCACTAATTGTATAGCTTTTTGCATCGATTCTTGGCATTAACTGAGCTTACTGAAACAACAGATCGCACATTCCCATTAAGGTGCTGACTAACGAATGAAGCCAAGCGAACGCGCTGACGAAGTTAAGCCGAAAACACACAACCATCTGATGCTGGCTGCGATGTCTACATCATTCGCTTTCGCCGCATATACGACGGCCGTTCTACAAGGTCCACTGGATTGCAATCGCTGATAGGGAACGCTAAAATTAGTCGAGGTCAATCCAAGTAAAAAGGTATCAGTTATCTTATAATGACAGGTTGATCTCCAGCGAAATAATCTACGTTGGCTTGCCTGCTCACTTGAGCCGTTTTGTTTCGTTAGCGCGGCTAATCACTGGGATCTGGTGTACACCCCGCACTGGCAATACTCACGACAGTTTTGCATGTTGCAATTCAGTACACTCTCAATTTTCAGAACCGATGAAAACTTGATGAAAAAAGTGGCGAGGAAGTGGAGAGAAAGTGGAGATGAAGTGGATGGGAAGTGAAGAGGAAGTGGAGAGGAAGTCGAGCCGATCCTTTCGTTTATCCTGGAAAGGCATGCATGCGACGTTACAGTCGGGCATGCACGCATTCCACCAAATTGCCTGGACAGGCGTGAAGTAATAAAGACATATTAAGCTGGACACTGTCAGTCATTGCGGAAGGTACCCTGGGCTCCATGGCGTCCAGGCTATGTTCGGAAAACGGCACACAACTCAGTCAATCCTGGGGAACGGTGAAGGAAAGAACCTTCCTCCAAAGTACAGCAAACCATGGTGCCGTCTGTCTCAGTAGTCCTTTAAGCGCCGTCGCCTTGAACACTGAAAAACTCGCATGCTCGGGAACCACCATATGGACTACATCGGAAACCTACCTTACGAAGTCAAGCCTTACCTTTATCAATTTGTGTTAAAATAGGCACATCACAGCCGTATTTCCGAATAGGCTGGTCAGGCGCCCCCAAGGCGATATATACCAGGTGGCGTCGTCCCTACTGCGCAGCTTTCTGTGCAGGTCCTTAAATGACGTTATCAGGGGTACACTCTTAACATAGGCCCGACCGCTAACACGCTGACGAAGATATGCAGCGTATGTACACTACGGGAGAGAAATGAGGGGTTAAGAGGTGTAGATGCAAAACTTAGAGGGCTGTAGTTCTGGAAAGGATCTTCAATACCTTTTATATGCATATTATGCCTGCATGAGCCCTCAAAGGTTCAGTCAATATGATAGGATGTAGGACAGGTCAAATACGGCAGAGAATTAACATCGTCCCGCGGCGAGTTGCAGTAAGGACGTATCTGAAGCGTGTGCGTCGCTATGATGGGACCAGGTGGGGAGGGGGAAGCAAGTCCCCCAATCTGCATCAAATTTTGCATTGGGCTTATGGTGTTACATGTAAAAAGTGATTGACCGAAAACACCATTTAATCCCATCTATACGTGGCAGCGCCTCTGATTTATGGGACAGGAACGGGACAATTGTTTTTTTCCACATCGATAGTACCATAGGGAACGCGTGAAAGCCAGACACTCCTTTTTTATTGGGGAATCTGTGACCCTCCGCGCCAGCTCAGCAGCAGAAATGATTGGAAGGACGCAATGCATGGAAACAACAAGAAGACATTCAGCCGAGAAGCCCCATTAGTGCCACATGATAGCTAAATTCTGAAATTATTTGGGTCAAGGGGGTGAGCTCACGCCAGTTTTAAAGGGGACTCAACCGCTCCCAAATTATGTAAAATTTCACTTTAGTTAGCAGGGTACATTCTGCGCACGGAGTGGAAACATTGGGGACCAAAAGCGTTTAATCCCATCTATATGTGGCAGCGCCTCTGATTTATGGGACAGGAACGGGACAATTGTTTTTTTCCACATCGATAGTACCATAGGGAACGCGTGAAAGCCAGACACTCCTTTTGTATTGGGGAATCTGTGACCCTCCGCGCCAGCTCAGCAGCAGAAATGATTGGAAGGACGCAATGCATGGAGACAACAAGAAGACATTCAGCCGAGAAGCCCCATTAGTGCCACATGATAGCTAAATTTGGAAATTATTTGGGTCAAGGGGGTGAGCTCACGCCAGTCTTAAAGGGGACTCAACCGCTCCCAAATTATGTAAAATTTCACTTTAGTTAGCAGGGTACATTCTGCGCACGGAGTGGAAACATTGGGAACCAAAAGCGGTCAGACATGTATTGTTGGCATTTCCTAGCAATGCGTTCAGGATTAGATCTGGCTCATTCCAAAACACCCCTAAACGTCGGCGTCTGTGCTGGTTCCGGTTCAGAGCATGAATTAATGATCGCAATCAATGTTCGTGGGGAAAGGGACTTTGCATATCGTTCCTTCCAATCAATGCTGATAGGCCACATTATAAATATCAGAAACAATGAAGTGGCATACGCCACACCTGCCCCATAGCAGTACCAGAGCTGAGAGCAGTGCCAAGTGCCGCCAGGACGGGCCGGTATAGAGAGTGCCACCAGCCTATCCCTGGTCACAGCGGCAGCAGCAAAACACTCCGACAAGACAGAGACCTGGCGATACCACAGCAGTGCCAAGTGCCGCCAGGACGGGCCGGCACAAGGAACGACGCCAACCCGCCAATGGCCACAGTCGCAACAGAAAAACACGCTAACACGCTGAAAAACGGCAGGACCGGTCGACACGAAAGCAGTGAAAAGTGCCGCCAGGACGGGCAGCACAGGGGGCGCCGCCAGTCCGCCCCTGGTCACGGCGGCAAAAGCAAACAGGAAGAAAAAGGCAGAACCGGGCGACACGGTGACAGATGACCACAGTGTGAGGGTGACATCATATCGCTGGCTGGTGACATGCTGGCGCACCTGCCTAGCTGCTCGCCTCTCTGCGCTTTGCCGAGCAGAGCTCTAGCGCAACCAGCCAATGCGCACATGCAGCCCAACTCGAGTTAGCCTCCGTGCACACGGACATCTAGCCTCGGCTGCCGGCTACTGATGACGTCTTCTAGGCGCCTCACGATGTCGTCCTCGCCGGTACAGGTTGTGCATATGATGGAGCAGAAATAAGAATTAAACTGGTCTACCACCGCCATCCAACATGTCTGTGGCACGTAGAGCCGGCCGCGACTGATGGTGATAAGCCAAGAGCTCGACATAGTGGTCAGGAGCACCTCGGGTGCTTCAGACGTCGGACAGCCAAGCGCTGTATTGATACGCCTCATTTTGTAGGTGACGAAGCCGGCAACAAAGGCAAAACCGTCACAGTCCAGTCCCAGTTTGCTGATGGTGGTCACGCTATATTCATAATGTGAATTGAAGTGGTGTCAAACTTGTTGAATTGATTCTTCATTTAGCTACACAAGGATAAGATGCTCCAAATTGCATCAAGCACACCAGTCATGCATGATTCAGCACTTCATACCATTCATATCTGGTAGGCAGGTTAATTCATGGAATGGCACCAGGCTTCAGGAGAGGCAGGTGTTGCTGTTGTGGTATCAGCTTCAGCTGCATCAGGTAGCCACAATCATAATCATCAGAGGTAAAGTGGTCGGAACAAATTAATAAGTTGGTTGGATGAACTCCATCAGCTCTTGTTCACTTTGTCAACCAAATCTTACAGGTATTTCCATCTCTTGGAAACTTAAACATGTCGATTGACAATCTCTCTCCTTTTCAGATTTTTATTCCCACATCTTGCATGTTGCTACAGCACAAACACAGTCCATTGCTATTCACCTGGAACCTGACATTCATACAGTTAGATATGTTAATTGAAAAAGTTCACCAACACATACCCTCATGTAGTTGTCTTCTTGAATGGTAGAACAGGTTCCACCAAAACATTGAACTGAAAACCAATCCTGAACTGGGGATGGCCTGGCTAGCTGTTGTAATTTTGAAATACATTTTTGTCAGTGTCATGCATAAAACTGTTGATCATATTTCAATTTTGCAGTGAAAATTATATCACTGGACATACTTTAAACGCCTTTTACCTCCATGAAGCATACAAAATGGTTGGGTTTGGGTAAGTTAGTCTAGGTTATGGTTTTGTGGTAAGCTACAAAAAAAGTTTTGTTTTTGGGGGGGTGGATTTATGGAAAAAATAGTTCAGTTTCCTTAAAAGCAGTTCAGGCTAGCTTAGGTTAGGTTTTAAACTTGAACATTTTTTAGAGCAAAAAAAATGCTTGGAAATTTTCAATTTTTACAAACACAATTCGTTTTTTTGCCTGGATGGTTAGGCTAGGTTAGGGTAGGTTATATTGCATCTTTTCTTGATTTGGAACATTACTTTTTATGCTATATTACCAATCTCCAAGCCCCTCTGTGGGTGATATGCTGCATCCCAACTGAAAAGTATGCATTTGCAGAAGAAATAAGTGGTCACATCGTGTTCAGCGCATTCATAAGATTGATTCGAAAAAAGAAATTGCATGAAATCAGAAACTACCTTCAACTGCGAATTTACCGGTTTAGCGGAATCAGCATGTTAGGTATAAACTTAATACGGAATACACCTCAATTTCCATCACTAATTAACTACAGCAATAGGCTATAGCTAACAGTGCAACTACACCTAAGATAAACCAGGACACAACACAATACAATAAAACTGCAACCAAAAACGCTGCGACAGCAAGCACGACGTGATGCTGTACATAATACCTACGAAATAGATATGTAAACAACTGCGCCATTTATGACTCAACTGCGTCATCTAGGAATTTGAGAAAAAGCGTGCCCCTAAAACGCTGCCTTTCGTAATGGTGGTCGTCTAATTCGCAGCCTAACTGAAACTGATAAAATAACAGCTAAACAAGATTCTGAAACCATATACGCGATATTAAAAGATTTTAAAAAGTGAGTTGAATTTTAAATATTTTTATTTTAATGTACATCAACCAATAAAACGGCCCAAAAGGTGTACCCCAGATGACGTCATTTGTACCATTCGAGGCGACACGCAGGAAGGCATGGGGATGACAACGGCCTGGGCGCCCCTATTCCAGGTTATATCGGTTAGGCGTCCATTTTCCCGATTGAGCTGGCTAAGCGCCCAGATTCCCGGTTCGGCCTGTTGGGCGGCCATGTTCTCGGTTAGGCTAGTTAGGTGCCCAAGTTCCCGGTTAGGCCAGTTAGGTGCCCATGTTCCCGGATAGACCAGTTAGGTGCCCATATCCCCGGTTGGGCCGGCTAGGCGCCCGTATTGCCGGTTCGGCACCTACCTTGTCGTTGGCAGGTGTTCGTCGTTCGTCGTTCGGCACCTACCTTGTCGTTGGCGAGTCGGCACACCCTCCGTGGCGGACAGCTCCAGGTCAGCTGATTGATGATGTAGTCGCCCGGGCTGGCGGCGTCCGACACGCCGATACACGGTATGGAGGCGTTGTCGCCGGCGTTCACCGCCACACGCCTGGTCAGCTGGTCGGCACCACCTGTCGACACCGCATCGCTGGTCGTCCATCAACGCGGCCGGGCCCGCCGGCCTTGATAGGACCATGGCGCGCTCGGGTTAAAACATATACTGTACTGTGATGCAGTCGCTATGCAGTATTGCGGTAAGTGGGCGTTTGCAAGGGAATTATTCGGTTGAATTATTCAGTTTGGGAAATGCAGACCTCACCCACATTCGAAACGAATAATTCAGGTGGAAACGATTGATTCTGTGCTCGCCCGCAACGGCGAAGACGGTCCGGGCAAGCTGATCCTCTCTCTTCCATTCGCGTTGGCGATCTGGACAACGCAGAGTTGCCACGTCAGTTGTTGAGACAATGCACTACGTTGACGCGGGGTCGGACGGCCGTGACCTGGCTTGTTTACTACGGACCAGGACGAAGCACGATCGAGGCCATTGCCGTGCACATACGACGGTTCACGTCGGCAACCCGACCTGGTCTGCATCGACCGTCGCATTTTCGAATAACTTTCGCCCGTGCTCGGAAACTGCTCCCCTACCCGCCCCGCTTCCACCAAAGGAATCGAGCTAGATTACCCCACGGGAATAGACTACGTTTCGAAATTTGCATTGGTTAATTCTTCCACCGAACATACTGAACCAGGTAGCAGCAAAAGCGATAGGTTCTAAGCCAACATAGCTAAAGTGGCTACCAATCACCCAGCCACACCTTGGCTTAGAAGTGATCTTTGCCCATGCAATTAACATTAACTTCGGACACAAAATTATGTGTTTCTTCCTATGGGGACTGACAACTGATGGCGTCAGCACGGCGGACCAACTGCGCCATTTCCGATTACATATTTTATTTTCTTGCACGAGAATTTCAGGCTGTTTAGGCCGTTACCATTCATTTTATATTCAGAAACCGCTGTCAACAAAAATACATTCTATCCCGCTGATGGACACTTGAGTTATGGATAGCATATATTATAAATTTTAGATCGACCTGTCCGTACCAGAGATAAACAAAAACACCAATATTTGGTGGATTTGTCAGCCATGGCCCAGATCGTATTAATACCTGATACCTTTTGCATAGCTGCTACCCTGCCAATGCAATTTCGAGGCCAACTAGCTAGCGAGCTATTTATGATTTCAATTCAGGACTTTTTTGACATGACTGAGAACATCCCTGATTATCCTGTCGAACCTCTGGTCAACATTCTGAGAAATACACGATTTGGGTAGTCGTAGCCTAATAGACCTAGGATAACCTCCAAGATGCTTGAGTCCTGTTTTTCCACTCTTTTAATTCATCAAAATACAGCACTTTCTTTGCGATTTTTGTCCGCCTGATATCAGCAATAATTTAATATTCATACCTGTAAGCATGCTTTATTGGCATTGCAATTGGTTTGAAATTGGCAGCGATGCACCATTAATTCACGTTTGCTTTGCCTGATTCTGCATCGCCCTCGAGAAGCGGTAAATTAGAACTACATCCTCAGAAAATCAGAAGTTGTCAGCATGGTTTCATGATTAGGGTGTTCCACAGTTGTTATCTAAGAGGGTCTTATCTGAAGATATATGTATGGCGAAATGAAAACTCCGCTTTGTGCGGGACATTATTGTGCATTGGATCTGGGTGCGCATCGACAACGAAGTTAGACGGTGCCCATTCATGTAAGACACTAATATGCTGGACGTCACTGGTCGCTTTATGGGAAAACAAAGGAGCAATCTCGCGCAATGTCTGTTTTAGCTACATACTTGTATTCTCTTTTCTAGCCATCTTGGAACAACGGCATATTTATAATAAACACTCCTCGATTCCTATTGCACCAAAAACCGAGGATTCTGGATTAACCAAAGATGCTCGACAAAAAATCCCCTCATCGATAAAACTTCTTCCCATCCGATGCACGTTTTATCTTGCCTCCTGTATCCGCCACTGATGAAGCAACAGCTAATTATAAACCAGCCAATGAAGTAACAAAGGCATGATATCATTTTAATGATATCACATCGTTTACTTCTTGTCTTATGCTCTTCCCCTTCCTTGTGCCAGCCAAGTACGACTGCCCGGCACCTGTGCGTACTCCAGCCAAGTGGTGTTGGCCGGCACCTGTGCGTGCTCCAGCCAAGTGCTGTTGGCCGGCACCTGTGTGTATTCCAGTCAAGTGCTGTCGGCTGGCAGTTGTGCGTATGTGGGTCAGACTGGATCGGCGCTGGCATTGTCCGTGCCGACAGTCGAAGGCTGTGCTACTGTAACCGGTCGCTTAAGTAGGCTTAGTTGCGATTGGTCCAGTTAGATATCAGTATCTTAGTAGAATAATTTGCAGCAATTTTACAGGGAGTGATATCTGTTCTGATATTATTGGCAGGAAATAGGTACTAAGTAGAATCTACCTAACCAACCCACCTGTCACCTATGTGAACTATTCTGTTACACATGATTGTAAGTTGTGTTTTTGAACTAATGGTGCTAATTAGTCAAGCTACATGGGCACTCGAAAGTAAATCCGAAGCTGGATGGGATGGATCGAAGTTCGTTGTTGCTGGGCATTAACATGATACGGTCGGTTTTGGCAACATATTATCCGTGCAATGACACGCGAGAGAAGTTACTATGTATGAACATATTTTGCCAAATATGGCACAGCTCAGACAGGCAAAAGTATTGAGGGTTTTGTTGTATCACACGCATTAACAGGCGAGGGAGTCACATTTAAAACACAAAACGTGTTTCTGGTGCTGCTTTGTTGTATTGTTGTTCAAGTGCTGCACAAGGAAATGTTAGGCAGCTTAGATAAACGTACCAGTTAGATGGAACTGGGTCAGCCTCTTGTACGTACTACTATGCTTATGCTATACCAGATGTCTTGCTGAGAATAGGATTCGTCATTACGTATTACCCTTCACAAAGCCGCTTTTTTTGGCATTTATTTTCTCTCCAACAGAATGGTAAACATTTGCGACGAAAATATTTGGTCACCTCGTCTTAATCACACTTATGGTATTCAGCGTTATTGGCTGAAAATCTAGTTCACAAACGAAGATGTGAGCTTACGAACTAGGCCACGTTAAAATAACTTTTCAAATCAAGTCTGAAGTATTCTTAGTTATATATTACCCCAATCAAATTTGTTTGTCGGTAGTATTGGCTTTTGCACAAGCATTGACACGATCCTACGACAAGGGAAACCGGCGTTCTCCAACTGCAATGTAAACATTTCCGGTGGAAATGAGCGGTAGTATGACCTTAACACTCGCACGTCCGGCGGTCCGCGCCAACTTCGCATGTCCGGGGGGGTGGGCAGATGTCTGCCCCCCCTAAGATCTCGAGAACTATGCTAGGTAGCGACAAACCGAAAACGGCTTTGGATAGCTGGTGACAAGCTCTATCGCAAGTATTTCGGTCATTTTCTCACTCAGGTCAATATTTAGGCCGCTGGGTCATCATATGTCAAATTCGACCAGATCGGGTGGGACCCTCAGATATTGGCACATATCTCAGGACCTGTAACAGATAGAAACAAACTGCAAATGCTATTCGACAGCCCTTGAAATGTGCTATCGACATACGCTGTGTAATTTAAGGTCAGGTCAACAGATGGGTCACCGAAACAATGACCTCAGGTCAAGGTCATGGGGTAGAGTAGGGAGGTCATGTAATATATCAATCGACACGTCTTGGCGATACAAGCACAATGACGGTAATTTCAGCCTTCTAGCTCAATGCATTGCGATATAATGCGCAGAAATGTGCTAGTGATTTCAGGTGACCTCAGCTGACCTTGGTGGGGCCACTGAGCAAAAATGTCAGCGATAGCATTGCGAATAGCTTCCAACTACACGCCATAACGGTTGGAGGTCATTCCGAGAGCAAATATGTAACCAGGAAACATTTGTATATTTTTCCATAGGCCTATATTGGGTAAGCCATGGCCACGACCTGACCTTAAGGTCAACGCTACGAAAAAACCGTGATATACATATTATAGACCCTGATAAGATCATGACGTGATATAAGTTTGAAATCAATCGCCCAATTATTCTGGGAGTGATGCCACCTAGAACTCGGAGGGACGTTAGGTCACTTCGCCTGACCTGGTGACCTGACCTGAGATGACCCAGGGTCAAACATTTCTGAGCATATGCGGAAAAGACCACTGAGCAGCCATGCGAGGTTTGGCCTTGCTAACCCGATTAGTATGGCGGCAATGTATGAAAAACCGCAGGGGGGGGGGGGGTGATATCCGCCCCCCCCCGGACGTGCGCGGGTTAATAATGTTAATCAACACGGCATTGGAGCATTTGTGTTCTCTGAAAATCTGGCTACCAACCTAAAATGCAATTTTATCAACAAGGCTAAGTCAGGTTAACACTCGCACGTCCGGCGGTCCGCGCCAACTTCGCATGTCCGGGGAGGCAGATGTCTGCCCCCCCCTAAGATCTCGAGAACTATGCTAGGTAGCGACAAACGGAAAACGGCTTTGGATTGCTGGTAACAAGCTCTATCGAAAGTATTTCGGTCATTTTCTCACTCAGGTCAATATTTAGGTCACTGGGCCATCATATGTCAAATTCGACCAGATCGGGTGGGACCCTCAGATATTGGCACATATCTCAGGACCTGTAACAGATAGAAACAAACTTCAAATGCTATTCGACAGCCCTTGAAATGTGCTATCGACATACGCTGTGTAATTTAAGGTCAGGTCAACAGATGGGTCACCTAAACAATGACCTCAGGTCAAGGTCATGGGGTAGAGTAGGGAGGTCATGTAATATATCAATCGACACGTCTTGGCGATACAAGCACAATGACGGTAATTTCAGCCTTCTACCTTAATGCATTGCGATATAATGCGCAGAAATGTGCTGGTGATTTCAGGTGACCTCAGCTGACCTTGGTTGGGCCACTGAGCAAAAATGTCAGCGATAGCATTGCGAATAGCTTCCAACTACACGCCATAACGGTTGGAGGTCATTCCGAGAGCAAATATGTAACCAGGAAACATTTGTATATTTTTCCATAGGCCTATAATGGGTAAGCCATGGCCACGACCTGACCTCAGGTCAACGCTACGAAAAAACCGTGATATACATATTATAGACCCTAATAAGGTCATGACGTGATATAAGTTTGAAATCAATCGCCCAATTATTGTGGGAGTGATGCCACTTAGAACTCGGAAGGACGTTAGGTCACTTCGCCTGACCTGGTGACCTGACTTGAGATGACCCAGGGTCAAACATTTCTGAGGATATGCGGAAAAGACCAATGAGCAGTCATGCGAGGTTTGGCCTTGCTAACCCGATTAGTATGGCGGCAAAGTAGGAAAAACCGCAGGGGGGGCAGATACCGTCCGGGGGGGCGGGGGGCCGGACGTGCGCGGGTTAAGTTAGTTTATGCCACACTACTTTAGCCTATGTTAGGTTGCTACGTTACGTCACATTATGTCAGGTCGAAGTTAAGTTATCGCCAGGTTTGATTATGTTACATTTCTTTAAAACAAGTTTTAATTATTATCACCCTATATTACCACAGCCAAACACACTTTTTCATTATTATTGAATTTTGCACATACATGACATGCTCCAACGAACACGGAAACCGTTGTTCTCCAACTGAAATGTCCAGCATGTTCAGATGCGAGGAGCCACATCATCAAAATAATGTTACTAACCATGTTTGTTCCTCCCAAAAACTGGCCACTGAACTAAAACGCAAAAGTACCAGTCAGGCTAAGTTAGGTTAGCTTATATTGTTCTCTAACATGTACAATCATTTTTCGTGAGTTATCGATCGACCTAAAGTTGCCTTTCGTGACGCTCAGAATTTCCACACGCAGGACATGATCAAACAGCAACCGAAGCCAACGTTTGCCAACTGCAAAATACGCACATGTAGCGGATAAATGTGGCGCTCGAACGTTTGTTCTTCAAATCCTGTGAATGACCTAAAATGCACATATACAGACATTCTACTGTACGCCATTAAACAAAATATATGGCAGTCACATCCTACCCCACCCAACACCATGCAGAAAGAAACTGTGTTGTTGGCAAACACGGGTGATGGATCAATATATATTTGAACTTTCTTGTATGTTACAGTGTCATAAACCAATTTCTGACGAACAAGTATGCTGTCTTTCACATCATGAACTTCAAAAAGGCCAATATGTATTTCTGGTATAAGACTATTACTTTGCAGCGAAAGCTTCCTGAACAATCACCACAGCTTGGATTAGTTAATCAGTGCTTTGTTTTTGGTTAATAGGATGGCTTTGAAAGGCTAACTACAGTTAATCATTGCTTTGTTTCCGAATATGGGGCTGCCATTCAAATTTTAACGTTCGAACTACATCGACCTCAGCTCTAAACACCAACGCATGTTTGCATTGCGATACCTCAGGCCGTCGAAAGCACGAAATAATTGGTGATCTCGCACCAACCTCCACATCAGTTGAATTTCACCTTCCCTCCAATGCTTCTGTCCATGGGCAAGTAGGCAATAACAGAAACAATACAAAGCAACGCTTCACGGAGATGTGTCGAGCTTTTGTTTCTAAGCGTAAATCCAATCGAAATCCGTTCACATTACGTAAATCCCCCTGTGGGAAAGGAATCAGTCCGCGCTGAATTCTCGAATTTACTTATCGCGTGACAAGCGTTTTCATAGAACAGCAATGCGACGCTGCGCTGCTTAAGGTGGAAATTCGATTTACCGCGGTCCATGTAAACTGGGCAAGTGTATTGTCTGCGAACGTCACTGAACCGGTTCTTTAAGGCTAGAGATATTAGTTTGCCGAACCAGACAAAACTTACCTTGATATCCTGCAATTGTTTTACTGCTATGCTAAGTGAGCATGGGCTATGTTTAAACATAGCATCCTGAAATTGCTATAAGTATTCCGTCTGTCGTGACTGACCCAGCTGAGTAAGGGGCACTCCCGGGTTTGGGCGTCATTGGTGCTGGTATGGACCAGGCCGGACTCAGGAAATAAGCGCCGCTTCGGACTGCGATACAACGGCATCGGCGTTGCCTTGTGTTGCCAACCCCCACTTGCTGAGTAAATATTGTATTCCCTCATCTGCAACCACATTCATGCCCTAAATTAACGCGCTCGCGTCCAAAGGATAGCGTCTCACTGCCATTACATCACTATTAAGATATACTGAGCCGCTTATGAGTAGATGATTCACATTCACTACGCCCCGTTATAGTTTGCACAATGCTCGAAATTATCGCGTTCGTGTCTAAGCGATAGTTTTCAGTCTTGCATCGCTATTAATGTATATTTAGCCGGCTATACGTGGATCGTTGTGTACCTGTCCTTGGTTGTGCCGCCTGAACTCTAGCGTTATTAGGTTCGCCTGCACTTAGTAGCAATACCAAGACTGGTCGGACCAAGTAACGTATTATTGCTGGCGTCAGGGGTGCTGTTATATACTTTTCAGGGGGAAAGTGTCTCTGAATGTTGGCTTTGTCCCAAAATAATTAAAACTTTTAGCATGCGACCTTACGGAGTGTCCCCCAAAATCCATTTGGGTTTGCCCATTGCTTTATGTATTGCACCCACGCCATTAATTTTCAAAAATCAACACCCGTGGCTGGGGTGCTCTGCATCCAAAGACCTCAAAGGGCCACTATTGTTTTGCTAAATCCCCACGTTGATGGCGGTGCGATTGCTGCACGATCATCGTCTCCTGAACTCGCCGTCATATTCAGACTTCAGCTTTCCTCCACATAATGCAATTTAGCATACCACCAGTTCCAAGATACACCTGACTGATCTCCTGACAGCACCACGTGGGGACGCCGCCAGACTGAGACGGCGCAACACTACAGCCTACTCCTCTCCACGAAATAGACTCAAATCATATGCAAATTCCTTCACTCATTCAGCCAAACGTTCCTGAAGCAACCTAGCGGTCGTCCTTACGACAACACCTTCGCGACAAACGCTGGCTCGTCTGGTCTGGCAGCGTTTTGGCGGCACAGTTTCGCCACTTTCCCTCTCGACATGCAACAATACAGGGAATGTTCATCACACCAGACTATTCCTCTACCCACATTGCCGACCTGTTCCAGGTCCAGCATCCTTCCGACTCTAGCTCTGCCTGCCCTTGTGGCAACCATATCGAAGATACCGAACTTTTTTTTTTCTCCTGCCAGTTATTGCCCTTTCCCGTCAGAACCTCTTCCATTCGTTAAGCATACTCGGTCTCAATTTTGATGCCCAGTTCTCAAAAACAATACTAGACATCACTGTCTTTGCCTAGCATATAACAAAACAGATGCTCCTATGCTCGCTCATCTTATACAGACTTTCATCCACACCCTACGCCGGTTTCTTCCACGTAACAAGCCGCTGCTACCGCAACCACCACTATATCTCCAGAAGCAATCTAGCCGTCAGAAACTCAGAGGCGGTGCTCCACTTTTGGATCACTATACCTGTTCCCTGAACCATGGGCGTGGTCCCGGTGCTGGAGGATCACTTTCTTTCGTTTTTTGTTGCTTTTGGTTTTGGAAAAAAACACTTAGAATTGAACTTTATGTGTTTACGTCGATCTTATGTTACTCATGTCTTCGTCCGTGTACATCCATGCGATACACTATATGAACATGAACATCATTCGCATTCACTTCCGCTTCGTTGCAGTTTTCACGTCCACTTGCATTGTCTGTGAGTGTTCTCTGATCCTTTTTGGTTGTATTTGAGAAGGATTTACCAACATCTGTCGTTCGATAGCAACTCATGGGAAGCTAAGGGTGACGCAATTTTCAATATCCCACGGAACTCTGCTGACGAACAAAGTCGACCGACGCGTCAGATTAGCTACGATTATGTGGAAGAGAGTGACTGAGCTTGACATATTGATCTGGCCGACTGCTATTGAGCATGATACGCACATAATCCGGGTTCATCATTGTTGGTAATGTGGATGAATATGATGCAATTCACGTTGACTAGTTGTTAATTACAATACGCTCTGTAGGTGCTTCTGCTCCATGAAACTGCACCAGTATAACAGGTAGAAACACTGTCTATCTACTGCGCTTCATATGCATAACGTTTAATCTCTTTCGAGTGAACCTTGCATCAAATTGCCAAGACCATTTCCCATCATCTTCACCAGCAAGTTATCACAGACATATGCTACGCGTACTCACCGAATTCCGCGACACACAGCAGCACAGCTACAGCAATGTGGACCTCAGAAAGAAAACCGTCCGGTGCTCGGAACCTGCCCACCATGTTGCTATTGTCCTGCAGTTGCCGAGCACATAATTAATGTTGGCACGCGAAGTCGACCACGTCCGGTACAAACCGTGCGGCGGTCGGCCAGCGCCGTCACGTACACCGTCACGTACACCGTCACGTGCACCGCCACACAGCTGGCGTGTCGGCGGACGTACACGGACCACCGCCAGTTCACCCGGGCAGCGGCAGACGATCGGCCACACCACCTCGGCAGGAGACCCCACACCGTCCGCGCGGCTGTCGGCCGCCGAGCGTGCACGTCCGACGCGCCTCCGACCGCCCGAGGCACTGAGTCGGCCGCGCCGTCGCGTCGGCTCCGTCGCGGAGCCGCCGACGTGACGGCGGGGCCACGCCGCCGTCGGACACGACGCCGGCCGTCACGCACCCGCCCTAAAGGTCAAGGTCACCGGCTGCGGCGCGGACAGGTCAGTGACCTGGTGTGGTGTCCGGCGTGCGTCGGTTACTGACACCTGTTGCCGGGTTAGTCGCAGCATGGTGGAAAATGCTTTTTTTAGCAAGCGTATACATTTATATTACATTTATACATACACTTATATGCATTTATATAAGCGCATACATTATATTTTTACCAAGCGTATATATATGTACTATGCAACAACTGTGGAATTTGCACTGGCTGATGTAAATCTCTTCACGTGCATATGCAAGGATTGGACTGCACGGGTGATCGCTAGAGCGGGAATTACCTGGGGTTTCTATTACGAAACTAGATCTGCTCTTCACTCTTATCTTCTTCAGATCTTGCGAAAACAGCTGGGTAACCAATTGTTGCGTGAGCGATGGTGTTAGTTTTCCTACACCATGCGTTTTATGGTGCATATCAATGCTAATTGACCTGACCCGGCATTTTCAGAAGTTATTCTGCCACATTCCGTATGCTAAAGCTAAATTATACGAATTGGAGTGCCGCCGACCGATTTCGACGAGGTCAACCGGAAACTCTAGCTCCGGATAAGGCTACTCTAATGTCTTCTACACGAAACGCAACGAGTGATGATAGGGATTTGATGTCAGGGATTCATGATGCGTGACGTGTAAAAATGATGAAGTTAGATATCAGCGTGAATCGCACATGTATACCAAGGAACAGCTTTGAGAACTGTACCTTAAAGTCCAACTATAGAAGGTTGGTCCAAATGTCAAACTATAGAAGGTGCTGCCACTTGGCGGAGCGCAAAGGCTGCCATTGTTGTGCCATTAGCCCAGCTTTATGACTAACAAGTATGCACGCGATCAGCCGCCCACTGGGTATTGGGTGTTGAGTGGAAAAGTATTCTTCACGGGACAGTAGACTAGTGGGAATGAATGAAAAATTGAAAGCATACATTTTTAACCAAAACCATGGTTCGAAATACAGGTCGTTTTGGAATTAATACCGTCCATAACAATATCATCTCCGGATAATTATCACCTCCATTTATGTGGCAGAACGGCTGGAAGGTGTTGTTTCAGAAAACATATTACCTGTTTATACAATGGTTAAAATCCAATATGAAGTGCAAATTTTGATTCATGATGTCACATATAGAGATAAAAAATATCCCTCAAAATACGTGATTCGATTTTTTCCTCCACAAGTCCAGTTACTAAATATAAACCCCACGCTGACCTTAATATGAATACAACCCAGAGTGCCAAAAAATAAATGCGCTCAACACAGTTCACAAGATGTATTTTTTTATGATTATTAGACCTTTTTCAATTTTTTTTGTTACTACAAGAGCATTGAGTGATGTGAGTACAAAACGATGATGGGTAGGGAAGGGGGGGGGGGCCTGATAAGTGTGGAAAAGTATTCCCAGCAAGGTGCCACTTTCCTGTCAAATCTGGAATTCCTCGGATATTGTGGACAAAGAAGCTCAAAACAGGATGTCGATACTGCTCCCTTTTCCATTCTAGGTTGGTTATTCTGCCCGTCGGAGAAAACTCTAAGTATATCCTAAATATATCGATATATATATACCTATATATATATATATATGCATAATATACATATATATATATATATATATATCTATATATATATATATGTATACATATTTACATATATATATATATATATATATATATATATATATATTTATATATATATATATATATATATATATATATATATATATATATATATATATATATATATATATATATATATATATATATATAAGGTAAGTAACTGAGTCACATCACTCCTGTAATCAGGAGAGATCTGTACCTATCAGTTGCTTAATAACTTGCAAGAAGGGCAGAGGAAAAACATGGATATCTTTATCTTGCGTGTTGCAATCAGCATGAGACAGAGGTAGTCCGAGAGTAGGTAGGATCTAGTCTAGAGTAAGAAGGACCATGACTCGTGAGCCATCTCAAATTCGAAATATCCGTCTGGTTGTTCTCACTGCACCTTTGCTAACTGAAAGCTCGAATGAGTGATATGCTGGTCTTTTGCATGTAGCCCGAATACATCGCCGACAATTCGCATGCTAGTCGCAGGAAAATTACCTACCCAAGCATCGCATGTTTGCGCTTCTGTATTAAATACAAAACTATGTGTTGTTTTCTTGTTCACGAAATGAATTGATGGCTGAGATGAACATTGTTGCGTACATGAATTGTAAGACATAACCTTCGCTCATTGCTATTAATAAGTTCTGATAACATCAAAAAGAATCGTGGATTTTATTTGGATATTATTTTTTCTTGTAGACTGGCGCTGTATGTCTGTTGGCAGGTTATTTAAAGCGGGAGATGCACGTTTTTTTGGAGGGGGGTTACCATTTAGACTGAACAATTTTTCAATAATGGAGAAACCTATGTTTATAGCTTTTTGGTTTCACCGTGTTCGTTTTGCTCTTGTGATCGATGCTCAGAAATTGTGATTTCAGGAGAGGCCTTTTCGCATAGATTGGATGGGCCGAGTTGAAGAGAAGTATGATTGGAGCTGCTATTAGTCTAATGTACAGATCCGTCAACCTGCCTGCTTGCCATTGAAATTTGGTCTGACGAAGGGGCAACCTGAATATATACCGAGGTTTGGATGTTATTAGAGCTTTTTCTTACAATAAGAGAAGGCTATGTCTTTTAATTCATATCTATCTGGTACAACCATGCAATGTTGTGATGGAATCTTCATTATTCGATTGCATAATTGTTATGTTAGTTCATTATATTGTCCTTTAACCCTGGGCTGGTGACTATCCTGGTGGTATGAGATCAATAATTTCAACATCTACCTCCAGTTTTCCCACACTGCAACTTATATATTTAGTGTTATAGAAGCTAAAGCCTCCTGTCTCATGTTAAAGTACCGTTGCAGATGCCTCGACTCGTAGACACGGGAATAGAGCCGTCCAATCACATGAGCCAGCACACATGATAAAGATGCATAATTGTTGAGTCCTTGATGCACTCTGTGCATTTCTCACACCGCCGAAAGATGCACTTCTTCATTCTGGAATCGTCGGTGAGATTGCTCCCATGATAGCTAACAATGTCCTCAGGCGGGATGTCCACCAAACTCTACTCAAGGTGGCCGAAATAGGCGTCGATCGCCTCTGTTAACGGACGCTCTCCGTTCTTTGATATTCTGAACCCCATACCCCAGTTTATGGCACTTGGTGAGCGATCTTATGAAGGCGTATCCTGGTACGTTGTTTTTAAACTGGGGCACTCGCTTCCCAGACGTTCCAAATATGAAGCTGGAGGGGGGGGGGGGGAGTGCTGAAGAACTATGCGCGAATAAGCATTTTCCTAGTTTAACCGATATTTCCCCTGGGAATGGAGAACATTTCCGATTATTGGGGGAGGAGGGGAGGGGGGGACTTCCCCTCCAGTGAACATGCTATTCGAGTAACTGCCAAATGGCCAGAGGAAGACTATATTTCGTGAGGCAGCGAAAGCTTCGGCTATGGTCTTCTCCGTTGGTGTGGGTGCACTTTGTCACCCTGTCTTTTTCACACACTTCTTTCTGATTTTGTTTATGATTGCGGATCTCGGAAAAGTGTACCCTTAGCTGCTCCTCATTGAGAAATATATCCAGCTTTAGAGTGACAAACAGCCTCCTCCAAACTCTTCGGTGTGCATTGTTGGCAACCGCCGCCTTCTCTCACCTTACGCCTCGAACTGTTCTTTGGCGCCATCATTCACAACTAGATCTAACTAAATTCAACTAACGCAACATGAGAGTTCTGTATAATTCAATCCAACTAATTGCAAGGCACAACACAAGGTGTGAAAGCCTACACAATCACGAATAGACTGACAGCTCGTGCAACGTTATGAACAGAACCACGGTTCTTATTGATATGGCTGGGCAACGATAATTTGCATACAACCTCACTATGCGTTTCGACGAGAATATGATATGTAGTCGTAGGATATCAAATCATGCTGGATATATATACATATCATTACTGGACACCAAGTTCGCGTTTGATAGTATGAAGCATGCTTCATTCAAACACCTCATCTCCGTTCATCCGGTGCATTCAATTTGGAAGAAAACTGGAAATATAATTAGCTGTTCTATTCAACGAGGTAAACAAGCTCCAGCAAGGCTTTTCTTGTGCTTGCATTCATTGCACTCGTTGAATATATATTTGATATAAATATATATTTGACGTATATTTCAAGTCATTCTCCTACAAAATGTCTCTTTAGCATGATACTGCTTCCACGCAAGATTTAACAATGTTTATATTAACGACCTTTGAAAACCGCCAGGACTCCATCACGGCGTTGTTTTCCTACTATTCACGTTATCTAATGCCATAGTTTTCCCGGCCCTCAAGTTTCAATGCTTTGGGTTCCGCTTTCTACTTGAGAAAAGATAATGCAAAGAACAAAACTGCTATCACTTGGTGTGAGGCTGGTCGTAAGGTCCAGCAGGGCATCGCCTGGGCTTCGGAATCTACGAAGCCTAATCGTATTTCTCGGAATAATTAATCTACCTAGGTTCAGTGGTCAGTGTTAGATCAGAATTTGAATGTAAAATTACCACCTTCGTTCACTGTTCTCCGACGCTAAGTTCTTCAGTCGGAGGTGCCTGGTCTGTTGTGCCGCATGCCGCTATCCGCTTTTTCGTTCTGTTCGGGCGGGGAGGGGAGGGGAGTGGTGCATCCTCACGTCGCGTTTTGACGCGAAATTCCATATTCTTCAATGTATGGAGGGTTGTTGCAATTTGCAAGGTGTTCGGGAATGACAAGCATTTGTAAAATAAGTACGTGTGCATATATATATATATATATATATATATATATATATATATATATATATATATATATATATATATATATATATGTATGTATATATATATATATAATATATAAATATATATATATACATATATATATACATAGATATATAATAGGTATATATATATATATATTTATATATATATGTATATATCTGCTCATCAAATGCCCAAGCAAACCCATTGAAATCCAGTATGTGGGGAAGCTAATCTGATTATTTGATGCTATAATTATATTGTGTATGATCCTATTGTATGCAGTCATATATAAATTTTGTTTTATATATTTTGTTGGTAATTGCGGAATTTGTCTTTGATATGCAGCCTGCATCATCGGGAATAAAATCAGACTCGATCTTTACCATTTTAATCGGCTCGGTTATCAATAAGTAGACATGTGTATGATAATGTTTGCATGTTCTGAAACGTCGTTCAATTTCGTACTGGAATGCCATACACGTACTTATTTTACAAATGCTTGTCATTCCCGACCACCTTGCAAATCGCAACAACCCTCCATACATCAACATACGCCCTGGAGGACGTCTGAAAATTACGCGCACTGGATGGGGGGGGGGGGCGGATTCCGCCTCCCCCCCCCCCATACGATCTCGGCTCCTATTAAAGCTGGAGTAACGAAATTCGCAAGGTGAATGGGTACGATAGCAAACTCTATTGTGTACAAATTTCATGACCTTAGGTCAATATCTTCAAGGTCCAATGGGGTCGCATATGTCAAAATTGTCTTGTTTTGCGTGGCTCGGCTTGTCATTCTTATGGATCTCTGTGATTGTGTTTAAATGCTCCAAAATGGGCATCAATGATGTTTTGGACATTAATAATGATGCAATACAGATGCTAGACCCGGAATTTGACTTCAGGTCACCTATATAGCAGCACTTTATCAGGTCAGTTACTTGTTCCAGTTACCGGAACCGGGCCGCCCGCCCGACTGCTCCGTCGGGCAGCTCGGCGCAATCGGCTTCGCGAAGAAAGCAGTGAAGTACATGAATAAAGTATGGAAACGCTTAGGTACAAAATGACAATCAGTAGTTTTTAGGATTTGTAGGGTGTAACATGCAATGCGACATAAATCACATGACAGTCATTTGCATTTATGACAACATTCCAGTTGACCAAGTTTGGTTCCATTAACCTGTCATGAACTTGACCTAGCTTGATTCCGGTGACCTAACATTACCTGGAAACTATATAGCATAACAGCATACATCAAACAAGTCTCTAGTGTTACCAAGAACACTTCCATTTTGCCAATAAACGTGAAGCGCATCAGCGCCGATTTTTGTGGTCTAGCGCTACGACATGTTTTGACTTCAACGGCCCCTAACTCGAAATTATCTGTCCGATTTCGGATTTTTTACACGACGCACCGGACATTTCTAAGCAGGGACGCAAAAAAATGGCGTATATTGACTGGTAAAATCTGGAGTTATGTACGAAAAACCGGAGTGGTGAGCGGATTTCGCCCCCCTCCAGTGCGCGTGTTAAAGAGTATGGAATTTCGCGTCAAAACGCGATGTCAGGATGCATCACTCCCCTCCCCTCCCCCTCCCGAGCAGAACGAAATAGCGGATAGCTTAGCGTCGGAGAAGAGTGAACGAAAGTGTTCATTTTACATTCAAAATTCTGATCTGACATTGACTACTGAACCTAGGGAGGTTAATTCCTCCGATGAATACGATTAGGCTTGGTAGATTCCGAAGCCCAGGCGATGCCCTGCTGGGCGATAAGACCAGCCCATCCCAAGTGATAGCAGTTTTGTTCTTTACATTATCTTATCTCAAGTAGAAAGCGGAACCCAAAGCATTGAAGCTTGAGGGCCGGGAAAACTATGGCATTAGACAGCGTGATTAGTAGGAAAACAATACTGGGATTAGGCCTTGGCGGTTTGCGATGGTCGTTAACACGCGCCCTGGAGGGCCTCGGAAAATTGCGCGCACTGGAGGTGGGGGGAGGGGATTCCCCCCGCCTACGATCTCGGCTCCTATTAAATCTGGAGTAACGAAGTTCTGAGGATGGATGGGTACGGTAATGAACTCTATTGTGCGCAAATTTTATAACTTTAGGGCAATCTCTTCAATGTCAAATGAGGTACATATGTTACAATTTGCTTGTTTTGCGTCGCTGGCTTGTCATTGTTATGGATCGCTGTGATTGTGTTTAAATGCTCCAAAATGGGCATCAATGATGTTTTGGACATGACTAATGATGCAATGCAGATGATAGATCCGGCATTTGACCTCAGGTCACCGAAATATCAGGGTTACCGGAACTGGGCCGCCAGCCCGACTGCTCCGTCGGGCGGCTCGGCGCAATCGGCTTCGCGAAGAAAGGAGTGAAGAACATGAATGAAGTATGGAAACGCTTAGGCACACAATGACAAACAGTAGTTTTCAGGATGTGTAGGGAGTAACATGCAAAATGACATCAATCGCATGACAGTCATTTGCATTTATGACAGCACTCCAGTTGACCAAGTTTTGTTCCATTAACCTGTCATAAACTTGACCTGACTTGACCTCGGTGGCCTAATATGACCTTGGAGCTATATAGCATAACAATATACATCAAACAAGTCGCTAGTGTTGCTAAGAACACTTCCCTTTTGCCGATATACGGGAAGCGCATCAGCGCCGATTTTTGTGGTCTGGCGCTGCGAAATGTTTTGAATTTAACGGCCTCTAACTCGAAAATGTTCGGCCGATTTCCGTTTTTCTTACTTTAAACGACGCGCCGGACATTTCCAAGCAGATACGCAAAAAATAGCGTATATCGACCGGTAAAATCGGGAGTTATGTACGAAAAACCGGAGGGGTGAGCGGATGTCGCCTCTCCCCCATCCAGTGCGCGTGTTAACATAAACATTGTTAAATCTTGCGTGGAAGCAGTAGCATGCTCAAGAGACAGTTCGTAGGGGAATGACTTGAAATATACGTCAAATGTATAAACCACTCGTGAATGTTCTCCTCATTTAGCCTGATCCACAAGTTTCCGATAGAAATGAATGCAAGCGCAAGGAAAGCCCTGTTGGAGTTTGTTTACCTTGTTGAATAGAACAACTAATTAGATTACCAGTTTTCTTCCAAATTTAATGCACAAGATGAACGGAGATGAGGTGTTTGAATGAAGCATGCTTCATACTATAACTTCAAATTAATGTAATTAAAACAATGAGCAAAGGGATATTGAAAGGCGCCGATTTTTCTTTCTCGTGGGCATGGGTAGCCAAGACATTACTCGAAACATTTGAAACTTCTTATTTGACCAATCTCTTCTACAAAACCAGAGTTTAAGACATAGACATAGACATAGACATAGACATTTATTAGAACCTTCCACAACACATTCGCGGCTATTACGATTCCTCGTCTTGTAGATAAAACGATAAGAGTAGGATAAAATTTTGTTAAAACACTGCGATGACAACCATCCCAAATTCACATTCTCACCAGTCTCACATAACACCAGGCAATAACTAACTCATGCCAAACATATCCATCAAGATGGCCTGATATGCCGTTTCAGCGCCGCACCGAACCGTGACACTGGCAGTTCTCTCAGGTCCTGAGGTAATACGTTATAAAGAGCAGCTGCTCTCACTTGGAACCACCTTTTTCCCATTTCCAATTTCCTAAGCTAAGAAGCAAGCCGGATGCAATCAAACGCCAACTTCGACGTGCCTGATATGGTGCGGAACCAACGAAATCGTGTACATTATTTAGTGTCCAGTAAATCGTGTACCTTATTTAGTGTCCAGTAAATCGTGTACCTTATTTAGTGTCCAGTAAATCGTGTACATTATTTAGTGTCCAGTAAATAAACAGCTATCCAAAGCTGAACTGTGTGAATATACAAAGGGATTCAGACGGGTGTGGCGTAATATGAACACGACTGTGTGTGTGCAGGAGGAGGGGAGAACATCGAGTCCACTTTAAGACAGATGTTGCGTCAGATTACTGGTAGCTCTCGCTGATTTGTCCGAGGAAATATCTGTTCAGTGAACGGCGTCGCCGGAAGGACGGGAAAGGCTCTGAAGTTTACAGACGAAACTTTCCGGTCACAACTAAACATTGGGGCGGGCGAGTATTATTTTCTATTCGTTGATGGAATTGCCGACATGATTATTCGATTGATGTACAGAGTCTTCGGGGTAAAGCTAATTCCGACTTTCTGATACCAGCAATGCAGCCAGCTGACTACAATCTTCGCCAGCCGTGCTCGTCGGAGCAGCAGAGCGTAGGTGCCGATTGAGCGATGGCAACGATTTTTTTTTTCTTGAGATGTTCAGAATTGTGTATCGCGACTTTTGTACATCTGGGTTTTCATTTTTATTCTTCATCACAAATTTCATACCAAATTTTTACTCGAATTTTTAGAAATGTGATAATCGATTCTGGTCAATGTTGTTACCAGCAAGAATGTGTATCATGCAATGATCTACCATAGTCACCATTGCAGTTTTTTGTTTGTTTATCAACGTTATAGCGAGCTCCAAGCGATAGCATGTCCATCATAATATTCGTTTCCGTGCGGCGATTGCGGATTATGCCTACCGGCCGGCCGGTCATGAGCACGACACAGGATGCATATGGCTCTGTGGCAAATGCGACCATTACTGCAAGAGCATTACCCCATAATGTACCAGGACACTCATTTTGAGGTATGGAGGAATGGTATACAATTGGCTGATGGGATACACTAATTGTCTCACTGCAGGCACATCTAAGGAGTGTAACAAAGTTGGTTTTGGGGCATCTAAATCCCAGCCATTCAGCCCCCTACCCCCCACCGTTCCTGACGCGACAAGTTTCCAGGCACATACCTGTCGCCCGCCTATCTAGACGCTGACGAGTGAAGTCACCGCTCCAGTCGAGAGCCGGTCAGTGGACATTGCCCTGACCCCCTCCCTCCTTCCGGCTGACACCCCGCCGCCCCGCCGCCCCGGCCGCCAGAGCTGTGACCTCGAAACCGTGCAGCCAACCGCTGTACCTACCCCTCCCTCTCCAGCATCCAGGTCGCGCCCCGCCGCCGTCCTCAGATGGTGAATGCCATGTGAAGTGATGTGATAGTCAGTGGGTGACGTGACGTCAGTGGGTGATGTAGGACAAGTTATTATATTGTGGGAACCCTATGGACAGGCGTGTCTATGCTGTCTATGCCAGCTGTCATGCGGTGATGTGACCGAGTGTCGCTAGAGTGTCGGGCGCTGTGTCGCTAGATCAGCGGCTGCAGTGTCGCTCCTCTGCCAGTCAGCTGTTGTGGAACAACGTCCGGTGAAATGGTGACAGCTCACTGTCCGACCCCGATACCGCGCGGGCCTCACAAAGGGTGCCCCCTCAGCACCATTGCCACGCGAGGCCAGTCTCTGGATGTCATCAGAGGCGGCTCTGATATCTGACTCTGAGCTGACATATGTCTGATGTCAGAGAACAGCGCGCCCGCCTGCAGTAGTCGGCTATTGTTCTCTAGTGGGATGAGTAACCCCACTGGTGCGACGCAGTAATGACGTAGACTAAGTCGCGTGACCAGTGACGTGTCGTTGTCTGCGAGTATCTAGCGACGGTACCGCGAGGCAGGAGGGCTATCTTGGACGAACGGTCGTCGGGGGCGGTCGCCCCTCAGGCGGCTCGCCGCCGCCTGGCCAGCCCTGGCCCCATCACTGGAGGTACGTCGGGACTCTGCCTGAGAGTCGCTGCGTCTGTTGAGATGTAATTCTCTGATAGAAATAGTTGCACCTGTGTCAAAATGAAGCTACATTGTTAACGCTATATCACGCTGCGCATTAATGTCTGATTTTCGTTGCATTCATCTGTTGACTAATATGCACAATATAGAAGTGCTGACTTTGGAAGTGCGTGTCAAGAGATGTGAGATCAGAGCACGGAGATGGAAGACAGAGCCATCATTGAAAACATAACCGAGGTTTTAAATATCGCAAACGCTGAGGTACCCTAGACTATTCTACGAGCCGAAAATGAAGGTTTGCCCCATAAGCAGAGGAGACAGAAAAACCTTCACTACAGGAGGCATACTAGTTTTCGCATTGGCGGAGGTGACAAAAGTGGTCACGCCTCCTCCAACCAAGAGGTCGATTTGTGGCCGAAATGTGGCACTGAAATGACATTTTCTCTCAATATAAAACATTTTATGAGCTAACTATTGTCTTAAGCAGACCCGACGAATGTTAACTGTTCAAATACGCAGTACTTTTCTTGATATTTACGTTTAGCTTCCCACCCCCCCCCTCCCCCAAACCGGTTCGTCTGGTTCCGCCCTTGCGTTGTACGCAGTCATCATGACTCGGATGCTCCATGGGTATACACTAAGCTCAAGAAGCTCTTTTGTTAGCGCATTGTTGCGGTTAAGTGGTATCAGGATATTACGTCCATCCACAACACAGTTGCCCTTGCGTACACGATTCAATGCATCTGTTGGAGCCTCTTTCAATTCTCAGCCGAGGACTAAATGCGTGGCGTGAAGCGACAAGAACCCTGTCCTGCCAGGACGGGGTAGACCAGCGCATGCCAACGCTCTAACCAACTGGGCTACCGGAGCGGCATTCGAAACTGTCGGGTGAAAACGCACGATGTGGTATTGCTCCCAGGGAGGCTGCAGTGCTTCCGGCCAATTATTGGTCGATTCAGCCCATTCAGCCAAGTTTTCAAAATGTGTGGACTGCGAAGCGCTGTAAAGTCATAAAGTTATCAAGCTTAACACGGGCCCTGGAGGGCCTCTGAAAATTACGCGCACTGGAGGGGGGGGGGAGGATTCCGCTCCCCCATAAAATCTCGACTCCTATTAAAGCTGGAGGAACAAAATTCATAGGGTGGATGGGTACGGTAGTGAACTCTATTGTGTGTAAATGTCATGACCTTTGGTCAAAATCTTCAAGGTCAAATGAGGTCACATTTGTCAAAATTTTCTTGTTTTGCGTGGCTTGGCTTGTCATTGTGATGGATCGCTGTGATTGTGTTTAAATGCTCCAAAATGGGCATCAGTGATGTTTTGGACATTACTAATGATGCAATACAGATGCTAGACCCGACACTTGACCTCAGGTCACCTATATAGCAGCACTTTATCAGGTCAGTTACTTGTTCCAGTTTCCGGAACCGGGCCGCCCGCCCGACTGCTCCGTCGGGCAGCTCGGCGCAATCGGCTTCGCGAAGAAAGGAGTGAAGTACATGAATGAAGTATTGAAACGCTTAGGTACACAATGACAAAAAGTAATGCATTTATGACAACATTCCAGTTGAACAAGTTTGGTTCCATTAACCTGTCATGAACTTGACCTGACTTGACCTCGGTGACCTAACATGACCTTGAAACTATATAGCATATCAATATACGTCAAACAAGTCGCTAGTGTTGCCAAGAACACTTCCCTTTTGCCGATATACGGGAAGCGCATCAGCGCCGATTTTTGTGGTCTGGCGCTACGAACTTTTTTTTACCTTAACGGCCCCTAACTCGAAAAATTTTCGGCCGATTTCCATTTTCTTGCTTTAAGCAACGCGCCGGTCATTTCTAAGCAGGTACTAAAAGAATGGCGTATATCGACCGGTACAATCTGGAGTTATGTACGAAAAACCGGATGAGTGGGCGGATTTCGCCCTCCCCCTTCAGTGCTCGTGTTAATAATAGCCACATGAGATCAACTGTGCTTACACGCGCACCGGATGGGGGGGGAATCCGCCCACCACTCCTGTTTTTTTCAACGATATTTCATAAACGAGTGGATATATTGAGTGAAAGCCTGTGAATTTCGTCGCAAAATTGACAAGCGTATGCTGTGCAATACACAATTTCAAAGTCCTTGGATAAATATAGAAACTGATGGGGTGCAAAGTCGACCGCACGGCTGGGCGTCCGGCCATCGTACGATCGAGATCACAAGTTTCGTCGGTGTGGTGGATCGGTGTCGCGGTGCCGCGGCCGATCTCGTCCTCATTTGACCCTGAAGACATTCAGCCAAGTTCACGAAAGGCATAGTGAAGCGAGTTCATTTCAGCCCTAACCTACCCGCCAAATTGTGTGCTTCTAGATTCGGTAGTCTCCGAGATCTTAGGGGGCATAATCCATTCCACCCTCTCTGGTGCGCGTTATGTGAAAGGCCTTCCGGCGTGAGTGTTAAGCCTATAAAGAAGAGATACTATATGAGGAGAAAAAGGATGCCGACGCATCCCAATCAATACCATATCCCCGTTCCAAAGGAACTATCTACCCCAACTCCAGCAGCGTTCAGTTGATATTGCATACCACGCTCTTCCACACCCATGCCTCATCAATAACTTTCGAACTCCTTCATCCATGCCTGCTTAAAGCGGTCTGCACGGTGTACACCTACTACCATAAATCCCACCCCGTCCTAATATATGTTTTAATGCATCCAATGAGGAACCCACACTACATCTGGAGGCAGCCTATTCCGTTATAACCACCCTTTGACTGAAAATCTGTTGGCGTTTAGCTATCTACATCATGACTTGCCCAACCTGAATTGATGCCCCTATGTGGTACTCTAAATTAAAGAGCATCATTCAGATTGACAGGGTCTAACTATAATAATAAGTAGGTTATGACTAATTTAAATAATTTAATCAACACCTTTGATGTTGAACACCATGGTGGGGTCATGGTATGCTTGTCTCTTCTGGTAAGCATATTTTTGATGCACTGTAATGTATTGGGTTTGCATGAATATTTTTGCATTTTGTCAATAATCTTGACATCCCTAGTCCATTCTGCACCACTGCACTGATCTGGAACATCAGGTAGACAAAATGTCCGCCTACATTGCTCTCCGGTATTGCATAAATTAATATCAACTACGTGGGTCAGAAAAGCATGAGTACAATTAATGCTTGGTAATTAATCTGCAAGACCGGTGTTTTTTTTCCCCACTGGAAAAGCTGAGGTTCCATGGAGTGTTTATAATTATCCAAAATTTTGAATAAGCTTTAAACACAAAGGGCCTCGTGGATTCATATCCAAGAATTAGACTGCCCCATTGAACTGCTCTTTACCACATGCAGCAGCTTATCATTTCTCCTCATTGCAGGGCCTCCTCTAAGGAATTTTCACTAGGTGGGATTTCTTGCTCATACCTAATCAGTATAATATGGAGTCACTGGCGGATCTAGCCCACTGTTCGGGGCGAGACCAACTTCAGGCGCGGGTCTGACGCTAAACCATATCCCCAGTGGCGTACATTGGGTTTGCACCATGTAAGGGGGCGAAAGTATTTGGAGGGTGCCCAACCTACCACTATTTTTGGTTTAAAGACATCGGATTTCGACAACTATTTTTCAAAAGGGACCTTTTAATTATTTAAAATAAAGTAATTAGCGACCAACCTGATTGTCCTGTAGATGGGGCTCAACCTATCCCCATCGTTACTGAGCCATCGGATTTGAACCCTAACTCCCCACCCTGCTCGAATGTTTTTCTTTTGGTATCCCTTGATAAGTCACCTCAAATTGCTGAACTTACACCTGAACAAGGAACTCAAAAATGCCAAATTTTCAACGTTCAGTCATTCCAGTTCATAACGCCCGGTCGCCACCACGCCAACGTTCGCGCACGTGTACGACCGCCTTGCGTATTCGGCGCATTTGCCGCATAATTCGTGCGATTCCACGGTTTTTGCTAGGCCTCCTAGGATTCGCATATTGCTACCACGTGACAGTCTTGCGCTATATTTTACGCGATGGAATGCTTCGCATGGGGTTCGCTGGGAAAATTCGATAAGGTCAATTCGATGATTGGTTCATCAAAACCACACGATGACCTTCCCTCGATGATTACAAAAATAGTCGAAAGTTACTTAGATGGTGTATATTCGGGTACAACCCTTCGTCAAACCACAAAAAATAAAGAATTCCAACTAACGGTCGAATTCTCACTGCCTTATTTTATTATCTATGTTGTTGTCGTGCCTTGCTAGACATAGGCTTTTTGATTCCGGAGATGCCTTCAATACGTACAAGACAAGGCATACATTTCTGTCTTGTCTTGTCTTGTAAGTACGTATTGAAGGCGTCTCCGGAATCAAAAAGCCTATGCCTAGCAAGGCACGACATCGACATAGATAATAAAATAAGGCAGTGAGAATTCGACCGTTAGGTGGAATTTCTTATTTGTTTGTGGTTTGACGAAGGGTTGTACCCGAATATACACCATCTAAGTAATTTTCGACTATTTTTGTAATCATCGAGGGAAGGTCATCGTGTGATTTTCATGAAATAATATGTTCCTCGCTAGAGCGCTAAATGATTCGATGATTGGCTCCTTTCTAACCACATTTTCTGATGGTTAAGAAATCCAGATACCCGGTGAGCTTTGATGCACTTATCTCTTTGGTTAAATATGCTCCCAGATTGGCTACCGAACCGAGGCGCTAGCTCGTTTTGTATTTTCTTGGACCAGTTGCGATTTTTTTGTCTACGGATGTGTTTTAGAGCTCGAACCAATTTTTGTTAGGGGCGCAGCACATTTTTGAGCCCTCTTCTTACGATATTGTTGCTTTTTTGTGCACCGATGAATTTGATAGGTACCGGCGCGTTTTCGAACACCCCGATGTGTTATTTAGCGCTCAACCTTTTTTGTTTTTATGTCCATGTCGCTTTTTGCGAGTCCCAAGCTGTTTTTGAAGCCCTCATGGGCTCTCATGGCCCAGGTGTGCTACGAGTGCCTCCGGTGTATTTTTAGACCTCCCGGTGTGTTTATTTAGGGATGCAACGCATGTTTGAAGGCCATGTCGCTTTTTGCGAGAATCGGTGCGCTTTGGACGGCCCGATGTCCTTTCGCCTCATTGTGCTCTTAGGGTCCTGCTGTGTTTATTGGGGGCTCTTGACGCACACTTGTGGGCCCAGCACGACTTTGGGGTCCCGGCGCGACTTTTCGTTAATGTCCGAATATCGACCTGTTTTTGTTGCCCCCGGTGCCATATTTTTTAGTCCCGCCGCAATGTTTTCGACCTCCAGTACGTTTTTTTCCGGTCCACATTATATTTTTGAAGGCATCTCGTGCTATGTTTGGGGCTCCAGAGCTTTTTTCCTGGCTCGGATATTTAGTTTGGGGAATTACTGCCTATTTTGGAGGGCTCCGGCTTGATCGTTTTTGGGTCAAGATGCGAATTTTTGGGACCACGCTGTGCTGATTTGGGATCCTCAACGACAATTTTTGGCAGTCCCGACGGGAGTTTTTGGTGCCCCGACACAAGTTTTTTTTCAACTACCGACGGGAATATTTGGTACCGATCGCGATTTTTTTTTTTGGGGGGGGGGGGCCGGGACTTCCCAGGGCGTGTTGTGGCTGGGGCTCCAGCGCGATTTTGGCGGGCCCCGGTGCACATTTTCCGGCCCAGGCACGAGTTTTCTGGGGCCCGCTTCATCTATTCGAAGCCCCCTACGTAAACTCGGAGGGCCTCGATGCGAATGTTTTGCTCCCTAGCGCGATTTTTTGGACCCCCTGCACGATTCTTGGGAGCCTATCCCACTCACGATGTAGGGACGGGGGCCATTTTCCCCTGTGGTACGCTACTGCTGCTGCTCGTCGAGATTTTTTTTGCAGATGGCACCCCTTCAGAGTAGATAGATCCTTCGGATAATTTTCTTTCGGGACCTGTTCTTAATATTCGGGTGCTCGGGTCGATTCGATCGAGTCGCGGTGTGATTTTTGGGGGGTAGAGTTATGCTTTTCAAGGCCCCTATGCGATATTTTTTCGGCCCCGGTACGAGTCCTGGGGCTTCCGGTGCGATTTTTTTTCGGTGGTTCGGCAAGTTTCGTTTCCGGGGCCCGACGGTATTTTGGAGATCATTGGTCGATTTGTGAGGCCTCAGTGATATTTTTGATAATAATTGATTTTATGGGGAAGCTGCGACTTTTGGGGCCCCTGCGCGACCTTCAAGGACAACGACACGACTTTTTTTGGTCACCAGCGTGATTTTCGGGTACTCAGACGCGAACTTGTGAGGCCCCAGTGTGATGTCCAGTGGTCCCGGTCCAACTTTTGGGGTTATGCGCGATTATCGGGGACCCGGCCAGACTTTTTGGGTTCTGAGCGCTAGTTCGGGGGCGCCGGCCCGACCTTTCGAGGCCCGAAGCGTAATTTTCAGGGCCCCTGCGTGACTTCTTAAGAGCACCGGTCCCACATTTTGGAGTCTGCAGCGTCATTCTTAGATTTTACTAAGCGATTTTGGGACCCCAAATGTGATTTGCATGGCCTCATGGTGATTTTGGGGCCCCAGACGACATTCACAGGGACACTGCGCGACTTTTTAGGTTCTCAATGTGATTTGCAGGGTCCCCGGTGCGAATTTTGGGGCCCAGTGTAATTTTTATGGGGTCGGGCGCAATTTTCTCCAATCCCGGTGCGGTTCTTTGGGGCCCCACAACCTCTCAGGGGGTGGGGGACTGCCCCTTCGCCCAGGAGAAAGAGGGTAGTGACACTGGGGGAGAAAATACCGATCAATATTCCACTACGTTGCACACCTTGTCTTTCTTACAAATACATTCTAGCTTCATCTGTCTCTTCATTTTAGCAACATCGAAGAAAAGACCACAAATGAATATCTAGCTCTCATCACTCATGTCATGTGGTCTGGCTCGCGTTGCCCTGCTCCTATGTGGTGTGGGTAGAAGTCTAGGCCATGTTTTTGTGCATGCATTCTTGCATGTACAAAAACATGGGGCACTTGTCTGAAGAGGCGCCATTTCTTCAGAGTACTTGCGAAAGTACTGCGAAAGTACTTGGAGGCAGGCAGGCAGTCATGCATGAAACATGCATGACTGTTGTCATGCATTCTTCACGGAAACCTTTCACATTTGAGCCTTCCTCGCCGCTTTGACCTGAGCATAAGTGCTGCCAACTTGCTACCATTCTTGTTCTTGATAAAAACGTACCGTTCCAAGGAAAAAAACACTTTAGCTACCGAGACGTCTTATATGAAATTCCCTTTGACCACTACCACTGAAACTCCCTTTGACTAGGTGAGATTTTTTACTCCACCAGGTGGCATTTCACGGCACTAGGTGGGACTCATCCCACCTAGTTAACATGTTAAAGGAGACCCTGCCTCATTGTCAACAGATCTGGACTTTCAGCATTGACTTCTGGTCCCGGAATGTGAAACTGTATGAAAGCCAAAAAATGAATGCCAAGATAGTTGGGTTTATTGCAGCACCGAAACAGGCATAAGTATTAATATTATGCAGATCATAGCATGTTTAGAAACAAACATGACCATACCGCTTGTGATTTTCAATCATTGACCAGTAGTCTCTTTAGTCTCATGCAAGTTGAAGTCAGTGACTTCATTGCACTTCCGAAAGTCACACTTTGGATGGTGTAGTATCATAACATCCGGAAACATGACACGTCCAGAAATGGAGCTCATCTGGAATCATATCAAGTCACAGTAGGTTCAGCGAGAAACAGGCGAAATATATGCTTTCGGACAACACGCAACAAACATACATCGAGGAAGAGCTTCATAGCTTGGCTACATGGCATGAGGTCGAAATAAAATTAATGCTAATACTTCCACGACAGACATATTTTTTAGTGTATCCAAATTCATCATTATTTCAGGGTCAGAAGAAAATAAAATGCATTTGGCTCTGTTCATCGGTGTAAGTAAAGGTCTATTTGAGGCACCCTATGGAGTGGGAAATACTTTCTTATCTTGAGAGTTACGTGGTGTCTGCTGGTTAAACAGTTGCAGCTATGGTCACACGGACCTCAGAGTTGTTCTTGGGTGGCTGTTTGATTCCATATATCAAAACAAGCGAAATCGGTGGCGAGTGATGCATGCGAATATGAACACGAGTGCCAAGCTAACGGACATCGGCCAGCGGCTGCCGGTTACGTGCTTATGACGTCGTGTCACGTGATTTTCGCGCCGCGAGGCCGGGCGACGTCTTGCCCAGAGTTGGATTTCCGTGCCGAGCGGTTGCACGCGGCGTGAACTGAGCGGGGAGACTGCGGAGCAAAAGGGTGACGGTACAGCATGGCACCCGTGTCATTTCGACAGTTCGGCATGGCTGGTGCACTCGACCTTGAGACACGTTCACAATATTCGACAAATAATTCCGATTTCGGCAAGATTACTGGAAATTTCGGACGTTTTTTGTTGCAATACCCAAATGCCGAAATTTCAGATAGTTTCACACTCCAGCGGCCTCTGCCTGATCATGAGAAGCACGCATCCCAACTTTGAGTGCCACACGGAAGTACTGAAACGAGTTTCACATGGTTCTGAAATTCGTGCACTTCCACGAAAGCTGAACGCAGCAAGGTGCACGCCTGCACGGGCTCTCAAGAGAGCGCAGCTGCGGGCGGTCCACACGTCAGCTGTCGCGGCATGGCGTCCGCTCCCGTACCAGGAGCATGGAGGAACCACAGTCCACCTCTTGCCGTCGCTCGTGCCGCATCCGCAATGTCGTTGTTTACGGTATAGCATATGATGTTGGTGTCGCAAACGCTTGGTGGGACATTCCGGTCTGGTTAATTGTGCTACAATTGTATGCACTTGATGCCTTATTCAAAACGCAGTCATTAATTGGTCCGTTCGGGTATTTCTGATGCGCCAAGTGTCGTCTTCCTCGCACCTGTTTTTTCTTCAAATATTGACCATTCTTGAGTTGTTGTTCATCAAGTCGAGCTCCACTGTTGGCCGACAGAGTTTTGTTTTTGAGCACAGCACTCCGCCTGATGGAGTAATAGAATCTGACACGCTAAATGAAAGCCGTGTGCGTGACCTGACAGCGATATGAAACGAACCAGACTATTTACTGCCGTGTGCGTGACCTGACTATTTACTGCCGTGTGCGTGACCTGACAGCGATATGAAACGAACCAGACTATTTACTGCCGTGTGCGTGACCTGACTATTTACTGCGATATGCGTGACCTGACAGCGATATGAAACGTGACCTGACAGCGATATGAAACGTGACCTGACAGCGATATGAAACGAACCAGACTATTTACTGCCGTGTGCGTGACCTGACTATTTACTGCCGTGTGCGTGACCTGACAGCGATATGAAACGAACCAGACTATTTACTGCCGTGTGCGTGACCTGACAGCGATATGAAACGAACCAGACTATTTACTGCCGTGTGCGTGACCTGACTATTTACTGCCGTGTGCGTGACCTGACAGCGATATGAAACGAACCAGACTATTTACTGCCGTGTGCGTGACCTGACTATTTACGCCGTGTGCGTGACCTGACAGCGATATGAAACGAACCAGACTATTTACTGCCGTGTGCGTGACCTGACTATTTACTGCGGTATGCGTGACCTGACAGCGATATGAAACGTGACCTGACAGCGATATGAAACGTGACCTGACAGCGATATGAAACGAACCAGACTATTTACTGCCGTGTGCGTGACCTGACAGCGATATGAAACGAACCAGACTATTTACTGCCGTGTGCGTGACCTGACAGCGATATGAAACGAACCAGACTATTTACTGCCGTGTGCGTGACCTGACTTTTCTGCCGTGTGCGGACCTGACAGCGATATGAAACGAACCAGACTATTTACTGCCGTGTGCGTGCCTGACTATTTCTGCCGTGTGCGTGACCTGACAGCGATATGAAACGAACCAGACTATTTACTGCCGTGTGCGTGACCTGACAGCGATATGAAACGAACCAGACTATTTACTAAAACTGCCTCTCGGTTTTGCACCTTAAAAGATGGCCGCCGGGAATTTAAAACGCCACGGTAGGACAGTTGTCATATTGACTCCAACGCATGCACTTCTGGGCGATATACTTCTGCAAACTTCTATGTCAAGTATCTGAAGTACCGCACTCGCATGCCATGTAACGACATATACATTAATCAGTGCCATGGCGCCCAGTGGTGCCATACTGCGAATTGCATGCACGCGAATGTTTCATGTGAAGCTGGTTAATGGTGCACATGGAGACGTGGCAATAAGGAAACCGGACGTCGATGGAAATGTTCCGACACCTCAGTGTTTGATGTCAATTGGACGTACATCACACAAAAATAGTTGTGTTCGACTTTGAAAAGACATTTAATTTTGACGATTCATATCAACTTTTTGTTTGCGAAAGCCACACAGCCACAAAGGGTGGCTGAAAAAGCCAGCAATATATGCCCTGAAAGAATTAACTCCTAAAATAATATTTACATATCAGTTTACAACAGCTGAAAACATTTTCTTCAAAATATATGTTCAAATCAGACAGATCTCATATGCCAAATATATTGCTCTACATCACAAAATGCATGTTCGTGAATGAGCTGGAAGAATACTTAACCAGATTAGAACAATGAAAAGTTTTCACATATATAACAGAATATTTCAATTTTGATTTATTTGCAATCAAAGCTGACGCTCAATCAATGTGCTTTCCATAATATGTTCACACGGTTCGTTTCGTTGCATATCACGTACAAGGGTGAACACGAAATCGGCTACTTTCATTAAGGATAATTATTTTGCAATGATTTGAAAAATGTGCTTGTTTCCGGTGTAGTAGGCACTCTTTCCTGACCACTTTTCAGTGTATATTTCTTTGGACAAGCTTCTGCAAGCAAAAAACAATCGTCAAGCACATATGACCTGGTTTGATATTCGGAAAATTGATGAACTCAAGCAGCAGCATCCAACTAGCATACAATGTGTTCATCTTGAAACTGATCCAAGGCAGGTCGGCTTGCAAATAATCACTGCCTACAATGAGGGCATTAAACGATTTTCGTATCTAAAGAAGCATAATATGAAGAAACACCCCATGCAGCCTTTGGTAACAACATCGATTTTGGCATCAATTATTTGTAGGCTAGTTCTATTTGAATTAGAACAAACGCAACTGAACAAAAGATGTCCAATTATAAAAACGAACAGTTCAGAAATGTTCCACATAGGATCCTCAAAGATGCCAAAAAACAGACGTATTATCAGAACAAAAATTGATGAACATGAAAACGGCTGAAATAAATTTTGGGACATATTTAAATGACTTATTAGGGAAAATTACGGGTATGAGTTAATTCCAAACTAGTTCATTCTAAATTCAATTGTGCCAGTTCCTGTTCACGAAATAGAAATGATCAGCATTTCAATGACTTACCTCCTGAAGCATGCCCTAAACTGAAGGCTCAAATACCACAGCCTGACACAGAATCCTTATAATATATAGGTGACATACATACAAATCCAATGACTGAACAACACTACGGAAGCGGACATTAAATGCATTATCAAAAACTTGACAGATGTTGGTGCAGCGGTCGATCAGAACTTTTCAAGGTGACATACAAATGCATTCAGACCCAGATAACTCTCCTCTTCCATCTTTGACTTGAATGGAGCATATTTCCGGGACCAAATAAAAATTGCGCTGATCAAGCCCATATTCGAAAATGAGGATCCAAAATGTGTCATAAACTATCGGCCAATAATGACACGTTCATACATGCGCAAAATTTTCGAAAACACATATTTATGTTCAGCTCTTAGACTATTTCAGTGCTAACAATTTACTTAATGAAAAATAATTTAGCTTCCGGAAGAACCACCCAACTTATATGCACATTTTATAATTGCAAATTCAGACCACTAATGCATTTGCAAAACATGAAGTTATTCGTCGTATTTATTTAGGCCTTCGGAAAGCCTTCGACACTGCAGATCACGACATGCTATGCAAGATAGAATTCAAATGCGGCATACAAGGCTATTGTTTATATATTTCCAAATTATACCTCAATAACAGACAGCAGGTTGTTAACCCGCGCGGTCTTTCCGGCCAGATCCTCACACCCCGTCTCAAGGGGGGGGGGGGGATCCTTTTATGATCCTTCTAATCTCCAAACTAAGCGTTGCCAACAATGAAAGTGGTGTCATTGGAAAACGCCCGACGAATATTGCCCGAAACCACCTTCAGAATGTTCTCCCCCAAAAGTGACGGCACAAGTCTATGTGATCAAGACTGACGTCATGTGTTGGGCTCTGGGGAGTTCATTTTGGTGAAATTTTAAAACAAAAATGACTTGGAATCAGAAAAGGAAGGGAAAATCCAACATGGCCTCAAAATTCTAGCCCACCTAAAAATCAACAATTTATGTTTGAAATTGTTAAAATTTGTATATTAAATTCCCCTGTTTTTTTCTCTAATGGATATACTTATATTTATTACGGACCGGAAAACGTTGTTTTAAGTCAACCTAACCTCGTAAAGTGCTTACTTTAGGCATAATCTTCTATTTGAGCCCTAATGGGCAAGTGAGCAAAACAAATAAGTTATCAAAAAACGAAAGAAAAAAATCAAAAATCCATCTGGTGCAGTATGTTGTATCCCTAAAGATATGCACACGCTAAAAGTTTCATTTAAGTATCTTTATCAGACAAAGCATGATGACTGATTCAACTTTTTTGGGAGATGATCCCACTTCACATTGACTAATTCAGTGATCATAGGCGACCTGACCTCAAAATTTTAACACATGTCACTTTGATGTGCCCTTTCAGACAAGGTACTCCTGATCGCGTATTACGAAGTAGTGGAATAATACAATATATTCACGCTGATTACGATAGAAACCTTTTTCTTTACCCCTCCTTGTCATCCGGTGCTCAATGCCCTGATGTTTACACCACCTTTATACCTTTAACACCAGCAACAATCATGTCCACTTTGACAATTGGCGCACCTGGCGTTGCTACGCTCCAAGTAAAATTTGCCAATTTGTATTCCAACAATACATGTGGAACACAAATTCTGACATTTCCGTCGACTTAGTCTCCAAATTTCTGCCTGGTGGCCTGGCATTGCTGTACAACGCTAAGAATCTGAGGAGATAATATATGAGCACAGCAGTAAATATTGACAGCAAATGCATTCTATCAGGTATCATTATGTGAGTACTATATGCATTATGTGGTTTGTAAGTCTATTGGTTCGAAGGTCATTATACGATTTGGCATTAAATAAGAGTGTACAAATACAGTCATGTAAGTACCATGCGATCGTTAACTGATGTCTACCATCTTATTTTTTATCACATTAGACAATTTGCAAACTTTTTCGCCATGCGTTGCTTTTTAAATATTATATTACTTTGACTACTTATTTTCCTTCAGTGTTCGTTTGGCAATGAGATGCCTGTCTCTCAACTGAATCGTCATTGACGGTTGTTGGTGATGTTTGACTCCTCTTAATATCGTTAGCAAAGTAGTGATATCTGTGAGTTGGAAGTGATACTGTCATGGCGGTGCGCCCTTCATTGGCCTGCTGGACGTCCCCTGACGCGCCGCCGTTCAAGCTTTGGTAGCGCTACTTTTGTCGTTGAAATATATTTGTAGCTGCTAATCAAGCAATCACAAGCTCCATATTCCTCCCTCGCCTTCAGTTCCCTATGCACCCGGGCACCCAGGCAGATGCACACCTAAAGGTGCAGTTGCTCGTGCTGCAAACCATCACAAGCCTTAGAAATTGCGAAGATTACCCGAATTATGGAGTGCATTTAATATTGGTACTCCCGAAGCAGAGCCGAGGAGGATGAATGGCAATGGCTGCCGAGTAAAATATTGGCATGTTAAATACCGAGGGCAACCGAGGGCACGCGCAACATCGACACGCTATTTACACAATACATATCAACTCCGCTAATTATTGACAATGCAAAATAGCGATACGCAAAATATCGAGATGCTTAATATCGACCACCCAAAACATCCGCAAACATAATGTCGCCCGGTGAAGTATAAAAAGCTGTATTTTGTTGAACATTTATGGTATTTTCGATATGTTACTTATCCATATTTTGCGCTTAGAGATTTTATGGAGTCGATATACAGCGTGTTGATATTTTGCACAGTCGGTATTTTGCGCTTTATGTTTAGCGTGACGGTATTTTGTTGCGGAATCGGGAGCATTTTTTCCAGGAGGCGGATCAGGGCCTTGGAGGCTCCATTGAAAAGAAAATTCTGAATCACCAACAACTTCTTGATATCCATACCTGGAACAGAATTTAGTGCTACATGATAGTACCTGTAGACTGCTTGTCTGCCGAGGAGATGGGTGTGTTCTCAATCGATGTGACTGGGTGTTCAACTTGGATGTGTCCGCCCAGTCGAATCGGACCCGGCCTACCAGTCGCTACGTCACAGATACTGCAATGAACGTCCCCGACTGCCATCCGGACAAATCACTGGCTGCAACTCGCTGATCTGTTTCCTGTGGTGCCGAGCCTATTCGGCCCAAACGGCTGACATATCGCATCTATTCGGATCGCATAACTAAGCCCCCGCCTACTCCGTATGCATTGTCTGCGCCGGCTGATATCCATAACTGCTATCTCGAAGGCGGCCGTCTGGCCGAGTGATTGGCCATCACCGGGCTCTTCATTTCCGACCACACCCGCCGCCGCATCTCCGTGTATTGCCGGCTCGCCGGAAAAGCGCATGGACACCGCCCGTCGCTGCTGGCAGAGGGGCACACAAATCGGCGTCGACGACGTCGTACGTCGCACTGCTGTGTATCTGTGCAAATTAGTCCGAAATCATTCACACACGCGCGACGCTTCGGCTGCCACTGCACCGGGTGCCGAGGTTGCGCGCCGCGTGCCCGCACAGCATACAGCAGTGGCAGCACCTCATTCACACACGCGCGACGCTTCGGCTGCCACTGCACCGGGTGCCGAGGTTGCGCGCCGCGTGCCCGCACAGCATACAGCGGTGGCAGCACCTCATTACACGCGCGACGCTTCGGCTGCCACTGCACCGGGTGCCGAGGTTGCGCGCCGCATGTCCGCCAGCATACAGAGTGGCAGCACCTCATTACACACGCGCGACGCTTCGGCTGCCACTGCACCGGGTGCCGAGGTTGCGCGCCGCATGTCCGCACAGCATACAGTAGTGGCAGCACCTATTCACGCGCGACGCTTCGGCTGCCACTGCACCGGGTGCCGGGTTGCGCGCCGCTGTCCGCACAGCATACAGCAGTGGCAGCACCTCATTCACACACGCGCGACGCTTCGGCTGCCACTGCACCGGGTGCCGAGGTTGCGCGCCGCATGCCCGCACAGCATACAGCGGTGGCAGCACCTCATTCACACACGCGCGACGCTTCGGCTGCCACTGCACCGGGTGCCGGGTTGCGCGCCGCTGTGCCGCATACAGCAGTGGCGCACCTCATTCCACACGCGCGACGCTTCGGCTGCCACTGCACCGGGTGCCGAGGTTGCGCGCCGCATGTCGCACAGCATACAGCAGTGGCAGCACTTTACACCGCGCGACGCTTCGGCTGCCACTGACCGGGTGCCGGGTTGCGCGCCGCATGTCCGCACAGCATACAGCAGTGGCAGCACCTCATTCACACGCGCGACGCTTCGGCTGCCACTGCACCGGGTGCCGAGGTTGCGCGCCGCATGTCCGCACAGATACAGAGTGGGCACCTTTCACACGCGCGACGCTTCGGCTGCCACTGCACCGGGTGCCGAGGTTGCGCGCCGCATGCCCGCACAGCATACAGCAGTGGCAGCACCTCATTCACACACGCGCGACGTGTCGGCCGCCACTGCACCGGGTGCCGAGGTTGCGCGCCGCGTGCCCGCACAGCATACAGCGGTGGCAGCACCTCAAATCTGCCATCCGGCCGCGTGTTTTGCGCCGATGAGCGGCGGGATGTATATGGTGCCGCCGGCCGCGGCTGACAGGTCGGCGGCGGCCGGCAGTGCTTCAGATCAATTTCGGCGCGTTAGCGGCGCACTCATCGTCACGCCTGCAGTGCGGCCGCCACGATCGTCGGCCATCATCATCACCGGCTGATGGGCGGAGGCACAGTGGCGGACGGCGGCGAATTAATGGGGCGCGGCCGCCCGCCGGCTATTACGGCGCACTTGGCTGCCATTATCCGGCGCGAACGCGGTCGCCGGCGCAGTATCCGCCACGTGACTGGCGGCGCAACAGATTCGGCTCGCTCCGTCACAGTAGCGGGCACGGGAGCTCGCATCCAGCGCGGGCCTGACACCTCACTCGAGGACAGGCCTGTTGGCGGCCTCGGCGCCGCAGGTGGAGATGGGATCCACCGGGATGGTCTGAACCGGGGGCCGTCAAGTTGCTCGGATCCTGTGCATTTGTGCGTGCATTTCAGGCCAAGACCGCCAGTATTTGCCACGGTTTCGTACATGCCATTTGCATTGTGCATAGAGAAAGGTGACACCTTGCGAATCCCTAAAGACTTCTGTGCCCAAATTCGAGTCATTTTTATTTGTATTATCCTGAAAAAGTTGGTTGACTTCCCGGGAAACGAAGAAACTACACAGATCCGGTCGACCAACCGCTGGAGGGCGACGCTAAGTGGCTGTAGTCAGCCTCCAAGGTCAGCTATTGTCCAATCACGAACCAAGGTGGTCGGCATATGCTACCAGGATGTTGCCTGATTTCACATATTCTACCATAGGATAGCACATCTGCCAGATGTACACTATATTCTAACAGAATGTTCCTAATTCTAGCATGTAGTCACTATGGAAAAAATGCTACTAGACCTGAAATCTGCGGAACTACATTGCACCCTTTGTTCGTTACACTCTGTTCTGGACCTCTCAAAGGCAGACTTGATACTTCTAGTTCCAATAGCCATAATTTTATCTCGCTCCAGGTCACCGCATGTCCTCCTTGGTATATACCATGTCATTATTGATCTAATATAAATAATTACAGATGTAAGCAGATAAATTGCGTCACGATAGATGAATGGCTGATCGACAATTAAGTTGAATCAGTTATTCTAGCTTTTCCACGAATTACATAATTTATTTTTAAGCTATGTCCGGAATTCCTACTCGTCAGCTGTGATGCCAATGTTTTATCGCTTCATATGTGTGACCATGCCGTGGATATCGGATATGGATTTATGAGCCTGGTTGACGTCAATAAAGCATGCTTTTGGAGTAATTTGATTTACTTTTGTCCAGGAAAGGCCTTAACCAGTTATCTCAGTAGCTGTAATCTGTCACCTGGCAGCCATATCTCGGGCTCGTACAGCCGAGTGGAGTGGAAATCAGTGATGCAAAATCTGCACACACGTCAGCCAGGAATGCAACTTGTCAGCACACGGATCGCCGTCATTTTTGTGACGGATTGTTGTACACGAAACATAATTCCGTGATGCTTGCATGATTTGGACCAATTCAAGTATTTACACTAGAACTTGTCATTGCAATGTCCTGAATACAATCTCATGGTTGATGTTGGACAATGAGCGTATATTTCTGAACTATAGGGGGTGGGCCACAAAACACGGCGGAAATGGCCAAGCCCAAATCGATTGGGGGGGGGGCACTCCATAGGGTTCCATGTTAAAAGCGGAAAGAATGGCGGAGCAAAGCCAACACTGAACGATCATTTCCCGCTCAAAACCATACAAAACAACACCCATGTTTACAATCCAAAACATTTCATGATCTAGCATTATAATTTTAATCACTATGACGACACATCCCGTAGAAAGCGTTCAGCTCAAATTTGTACGCCTTTGTGGCTGCAAAATAAACCGAACCATTCCACATATCACCCATTGCTTTTCGCAAGTACTAACTCACACACTACACACTCGTTGTATTACTAGTGTGCAGAATTCTGTCACAGCGGCCAGTTTTTTCTCATAACAATAAATTACGCCATTAATGCAATAATATATTATATATTTTCTTTTCACCCAGAAAAGTGCATGTCAGTTATACATAATGTTGTGTTAAAAACGGTTATTGTAGTTTTTCAGAACTTGTGAAATGAACACGAAACATTTTGCATTCGTGATGTTATTTATTAATATGAGTTTGAACTCGGAATTCCAACTGGAAAGGATACATTTGTTCGTCGCGCGGCTTTCCGTTGCGTTTAGTGAAGGCGAGAGTGAAGTGCACAACTGTTTTACTTTCTACTAAGTTGACCAACGTTTGGTGCCATAGGCTGGCATGGCAGAGGAGTCGGTCTTGGTATGTGCCCTCACGGATAAGATAAAGGAGACATGTGACCACATAAGCTGCAATTATTAAAGCGAGAGAAGAACGTTTTCGAGGAAGGCAGTAGAGAGGCCTTCCCATCAAATAAACAAATACACATTGGAGACGGAAGTCGATACCGCTCATGGCGACTTGGTCATGCACCAGCTGAGCATCAGTTGAGCAGATGTAGGTATTAGGTATTACCGACGGCCATGCATTACTGGTATTATATAGCCTCGCTTTTACACACGAGTCGCCTGCGCCACTGTCCCATACGCAGTAGTGCTGTGACACGTGGGCACGAAAGGGCGAAAGTCAACCAAAGTCGACGTCCTGCTGTATGTCACGACGACCGGGCCGACTTCGGCGTGCTTTCATCGCCGTCGTCATGCTGCCTTCCACGGCGCCTCAAACCTGTCGAGCAACCCTCAGTGCGACATCTGCCACCAACGTGTCTGTGCTTGGCTCCGAGCAACCCGCAGGCTGCAGATCACAAGGGCCGACGGGATATCAAGTGGCTGTCAAGCTGTGCCGATGGCGTCATCACTGGCCTGCCGATCTGGGTGGAACTGAGCTGAGCTCGGCGACTTGGGTCACATCGACGCGGCGACATCATTTCGGCGACATCGACCCATTCAGGCTTTGTCGTGACCATGGCCTGCGATGCTGAACTGAACATTGAGCATAAAGACGGCAGTATAACTCTAAAACAGCAATACGGCAATATAAGATGGATAGCACAGCCGGCAGTGACTCTGAAGTTTGAATATTATGCTTGTCGTGATAGTTACTCTCTGAATAAACCCCGGACTGGCATGAAGCGACACTGTGCCAATATAAATGCATGAAACTTTCGTACTAGCTTGTACATGAACAGTTTGGACACCTCTTCAATCACTGAAGGAGTCGTATCGTGAAGATTGCCAGCAGTCGAAGCCTATTTTCGCGCGTTTCCAGGCGTCGGACGCCGTGCCTCATGAAGCGGGCGAGAGTGATGGCCGGCGGTTCACAGTGGAGGGTCAGCCATGCCCGGCAGTAGCCCGAGCCAATGGGGCGGCACGATGTCATCACAACAGCCGGGCAGCAGCGTTCAACCGGCGACTCATTTCGAAAGCCGGCAACAAATCCGAGGTGTCCGCGTCTGGAAAACACCTCTCGCACAACACCGATCCGGACGAGGCCGACACGCAGCAGAGCGACTGCGCCGACACGGCGGACGTGCGCCGGTCTCGCCGCCGACCCGCGTCTCGCGCCGCGACGCGCCCCTGGCGGCGCCGCCGGCTGCACGGGCGCGATACGATCGCGGCGCGGGGCGGCCGGCGCCGGCGGGTCGTTGGGCGCGCCGCCGCGACGCTCGGCCGCCGCCGACCAAACCGAGCGGAATGGCGACGGCGTCGGCTTCGGTCGTGCGGCAGACGGCCGGCAACAGACCCGGACTTCGGCGCCGGCCGCCGGCCGCGCGTCGCCGCCTGAGCTGCCGCCTCGTGCAAGAGGTGCCGAGCGACAGCCTTCCGAGGAAGCACAGGAGGTGTTGGATCTCGCCGACTTGGCGACTAAGGAATGACTGGGCTCAACGTGCTGGGAGATAAGCGGTGCCATGCACCACCTTCCGAGGAAGCACGGGAGGTGTTGCATCTCGCCGACTTGGCGACTGAAGAAATGTCTGTGCTTAATGTGCTGGGGAACAAGCGGTGCCATGTATGATCTTCCGAGGAAGCACGGGAGGTGTTGGGTCTCACCGAGTTGGGCACGGAAGGAATTTCCGGGTATGACGTGCTGGGAGGCAAGAGGTGCCAAGTCTAGTTTCTCGGTCTGTCCGACTGGATGACAACTGCAGATGCCGTGGGCGGCCCATAGGGAGACGGCGATACATCCGTCATCTCGAGATATACCTACCACAAAATAGATCATCACATTTCGGAGGCGACCAAACGGCGAGTACCCCAACAAAAGTGCTCCTGATGACACATCTGCAAGAACACGAAGCTAGCTGAGTAGCAGTTTTCGAAAATGCATCTGAGTACGTAATGGGCTCATCGTAGTCCGACGAGCTGAATGCACAGGTGTGCTGTGCCAGATGCTATCCTGTGTGAATGACACGCACGTTGAGAGAATTGGTGATCCAGCAGATGATAGATAGGTGTAAGTAAGATCGGATAACTGCGCCCACTCCGGCCTTCGTGTCCCTTGTTTGACGGTGTCGGGTCTCATGTTGGAGGACATGTATCGTGAATAATCAACGCATTGCCCGTTTCACGACGGCCAATAAGCACCGGGATGCAATGTCGATGACTTCGTCTGGTATGAAGGGCATATCATTGAAATATATGTACTTTATCTGTAGATATGAAATGCTCCAGAAGTTTTAACTATGAAGTAATAAATTCAATATTAAACTCAACCAACATATTCAATTTGTGGCACTGTTTGAAAAGGCGCTCAATTAACAGAAACAACTAGCCAATCTGGCCGCATTTGACACCATGGCCAGGACGTAGGAGTTGTCGAATAGAACATTTTGCCGTTGGATTACCAGCAAATATACAATATTAGGGAGGAAGTGGTAGTATGTATCCTGTGGATTAATATTTTTCCTTTTACGTTTTATTTTATGGCTGTGAAGTACCTGTATTATGAATAAATATTGAGATACATCATTTCCAGATGCTACGATTCCATCTTGACGCTCCCGAAAATATTAAATTATCTCCACTTTACAAGCAGGTTGTTTACAGTTGTAATGGCATCCGCTGTACCGCATCATACGAGGCACCGTTTTTAAATGTCGCTGTACACCTAGCTGAATAACCCCTACCGTGGGAGGAGGGCAATTGATCCTTGTCTTTGAATATCATACTCGCAAGAAAGAATAAAGCATGAATTGTTTGCAGCACTCAAACGACCGCAACACGTCCAAAATATGCACATCTGAGACAAACTTGTTTGTTGGCTCGCCTGACATATTTCAGCCGTAAATGATGCAATCAGAGCACAAATGATGACGTAATTTTTTTAAACGTGGATTATGATTCGTCCCAGCTATCATAAAGGGCCAATCACTTACCGCAGTTGAAGTTGGCTGGCGATATTGATCAGAGTGGTCGAGTACTCGGAAAAGTTGGCATTTGAAGACCGCTGAATTCGACAAACAGCTGTTGTCATCGAGTTTACTTCCGAAGTCAGGCTCGCTTGGTCTGACTTCCAGATTTCCGACTAGATGACGTCCCAGGCGCGGATGTAGGTGTACATTTTCAAAGTTTGTGCATACAAAATCTGTTACTAGTCCAAAAACTTGTCATATTAGGTAACTGAACATACTCTGTTTGTTTAGTGATATCATAAATTGGTCCAATCTACAGACTAAAAGCTTTCAGATGAACGTAATTTTTATGCCCTGACCGCCGCCATTGGGATGTCATGACGATTCCTTCCCGCTAGTGCACGCGTGAAACCGCCTAATGTACGAGTTATCGATTGTGGTCATCCACAGTGTGCCTTGCTGTTTCTCTGGTGCCTCATATTGAGTACCTGCAAGAATATGCCATTGTCCAGTCGCTCGACAGTGAGCCGAAGCCGGCGCATGTCGGCCGTGTTGGCAGTCGCCGGGGTCCGCGTCACCCTCTTTCCGATCGGTGTTGTGTGAGAGGTCTTTTCAAGACACTAACATCTCGAATTTGTTGCCAATTTCGAAAATGGGTCGGCGGTTGAACGCTGCCGTCCGGCTGTTGTGATGACATCGTGCCGCCCCATTGGCTCGTGCTACTGCCGGGCATGGCTGACCCTCCACTGTGAACCGCCGGCCATCATTCTCGCTCGCTTCATGAGGCACGGCGTCCGACGCCTGGAAATTTCAAGTCAGGGATGCACCTAATCATAACCACCCTTGCCATACACCAATATGCAAAATAAGCTAAATGAATCAGTGAAAAAGCTCGCAGGATATGCTTTCTAAGGAAGAACATATAACTCAAAGGATAATTACTGACCGCAAGCAGCTGCCTTGGTGATGCGGTAGCCCCGTCGCATGAAGCAAATCATCCAACCTTGTGCAAGGGAATGCCTATGCGCTGGCCGAAGGCCCGGCACTGTCGTCAATTACTGTTCCACCGGTATTCCGGTGTTCCTTTTAGACAAGTTGCACTGATTGCCGTTCTTGCTGTCAAGGGTTAGACATTGTCTCACTTTGCAATGTGCCTGAGTTCGCCTCCGCATTTTAACCTTCATTATTTTATATCCAATTATATGCACAAGTAAGACGATGGAACTTGAAGTTCCCTGCATGCGTTATCTCTGCTTCGCTTGCGAATGGAAACAGTGACAAATGATAGTTAGCCTCCCGCTTTCATTACCCCTAGAAACACCTCTTGCAATGTTGATGGTTTTCTTCAATAAGATCTACACATGTGATTTACAGCCTCATCTGAAAATTAAGGAAACAAATGTCTACACAGACACAGATGGCAACAAAACCTGGTTTGAATTCACACGCTTGGTTAATGGAATTACTTTTTGTTCAAACGTTGACAAGAACTGCATGCAAAATGAATGAAGTGATTGCTGCACAGGCATTGTCATTGGTTTTTCTCCATGAGTCTGCAGATCAGTCCGTTCTAAATACACCACTACACGAGGCAGGCGTCACGAGTCAGGCAAGACATCACTGGAATAAGCCATGCCAACAGCACCCGGAAATTTGTCCTGCACAATTATCACCGAAGCGCACAAGAACCATGGTACTTGCGGACCGTTGGTGGGCAACCAACGGAGACGCTGACAGAGCCATTTCTTGAGGCAGACGAGCAGAAACGTACGCTTCTCCCTCACCCACAAATGACACCAAAATGTTGTGAAGTACCCGATGCAGCACGGGATATGGTAGAAGCCACCTCTCAGGTCGATTTTGATGCCGTAAGCAAGACACTCAGGCTAAACACTTTCACCGCCGCCCCTACAGCTCGGACGACCGATGGCAAAACAATACAAACCTTCACTGCCGCCCCCACAGCTCGGACGACCGATGGCAAAACACGACAAACCTCCAGCTGCCGCCCCCACAGCTCGGACGACCGATGGCAAAACACGACAAACCTCCAGCTGCCGCCCCCACAGCTCGGACGACCGATGGCAAAACACGACAAACCTCCAGCTTCCGCCGCCACAGCTCGGACGACCGATGGCAAAACACGACAAACCTCCAGCTGCCGCCCCCACAGCTCGGACGACCGATGGCAAAACACGACAAACCTCCAGCTGCCGCCCCCACAGCTCGGTCGACCGATGGCAAAACACGACAAACCTCCATCTGCCGCCCCCACAGCTCGGACGACCGATGGCAAAACACGACAAACCTCCAGCTGCCGCCCCCACAGCTCGGACGACCGATGGCAAAACACGACAAACCTCCATCTGCCGCCCCCACAGCTCGGACGACCGATGGCAAAACAACGCCACCTCCACTGTCGCTGCCACCAGCGCCGGGTGCCGCTCCGCCTGTCAAGCACGCTGTGCGGTCTTCGGAATGCCAGCCGGCAGACTCTTGGTGTGTTGCAGTGTGAACCTGTCATTAGTCAACATACCACTCGAGCATCCATAGCAAATTAACATAGCACTCGAACATAATGGCTGTTGTGCTTCAACAGGATTGCTACATGCATGATGTTTGGTATGTTGTAGCATGTTTCCCCTGCAGATGCAGCTAGTTTCTTGCGATTTTTCATACATAATTTCATTAAACCTTAAAACACGATATGGCGTGCAAGATCACTGCAAACCATTAAAACCCATACCTACCGAGTGCCAGCCGATCGCCGTCTGAAGCCGGTCCAGAACACCTTGGAGTCCGACACGAGCCTGTTACTTGAGTGCCAGTACGGTCAGCCCCCGGCGCCAGACAGACAAGCCAGCTCAGCTTACACCTGACAACAATACAGGCCACTGTTAGAATTACACACTCTGGTGAAACTACATAGAATAACAAAGGCATAGAATACATAGGCAAGTCTGAAGCACGTGAAATAGGTTGGAAATATTTTGAGTCTCACAGTGGAATTCCACAGAAGTATGCTACCATGTCATGGTTATGATGGCTATCGATGCTTTTGTCAACATACATGATGACACGAATGAACTTGGTGCGTTATTTTTTCACTTTGATATTCTCATTTTGCTAGTATAAATGACACAATAATATACACGGGCCGGCACACGTGTACTATAACGAACACGGACCAGACACGACGGAAATATGTAATTGCGCAACGATTGTAATACCAACGCTGTTTGAATGAAACATTGGGAAATAATACACAAGAACAATGCCATGTATCAGAAGAGGAATATCAATAGATGTCGAGGATACGGATGGATGCTTTTGTCCTCATTTATTTTTTATATTTAAACAATACATATAAATATGTTGTTAGAATCAAACAAAAATGTTGTGCTATGAAGACAAAAACTGGAAATACATCCTACCTTTCTATTCTGACATGTTTTACGGCGAATAGTTATCTCACAAAAACATTATTTTTTAATGAAAATGACGTAGGTAATACAAGCAAGCTAACGGGTGGATCCAGGGAGTGCCGAGGCATGCTCCTCCACCTGCAATGGAAGGGTGCAGCCCTTCTGACTACAAAAGGGAACCCTTCATGGACACTAGAGTATGCTGGAGCGCTAAAATTGACACCCATGCATAGTGTCAACTTTTATATATTTGAAAGGATCATTCCTCTCCTCCCCCCCTCTCCACCATCCGACGTTGGATTGCTATCCCCCTGATACTTAAAATGTTGAACATGGACGTCTATGGGTGGGTCCCCAATCGATTTCGTCCCTCATATTACCTTTATGCATTCCCTCCGATGGGTATCGACTTGCATCCTTTTGAGGGGGCCTTGCAACCCCCTCCCCATCCCCTATGTTGGCTTCCCCCGGTACTTTTGACTTTTAACGTGAGACCCTACGGGTGGCCCCATCCATTTCGGCCCGCCCATTGCCTCCTCGATGTATCCCCCAATAATCTTAAGAAATTAACGACACTGTCACCTCACACAATTCCTCAGAGATTGATGCCCCTACGCTTGAAAGCAGACAGCTTGAATTCTTCAACTAACCAACCCCAAGGTTAGAAATCTGGGGAAAGAATTTGCATTGCATTGTTCAACCATAGCAGGTTTAGACTAAGCTAAAGAATAGTCCACAATGCCCAACCGCTGGCGGTAGACCACCAGTGGGGTCCGCGGACATCAGTCTGCCTATTCTCCCATACTCGGTCACAGGAACATCCGCCAGTGTCGGAGGTAAACATCAACTATAGCTCCAAGAAAATCGTTCTTAATCGCAACACACTTTGCAGTAAATAACAAAATACTGAATTACGAAAAAGAGTAGATGTGTCGAAGTATATTTCCCTTCGTGGAACATTATGTTAGTCAATCGACGAGCCGTTGCCGGTCAGCTGGTTCAGCTACTGCAGTCAGCTGACTGCATCTCAGTCAGCTGAGCCGATTGCGATCGTAGCGCCGACAGGTGGAGAAAGGAGGAACTGTTCGATCGTCAACAGCAATTTGTTGGAACTCCAGGCATTTTCGTGGGACGTCCAAGCAAAATTATTATTGTCTGGTCATGCATTACGTCCACTTAAGAGAACGCTTCCGAAGTTAATTTTATCTGGACCTCTTAAGTCCACCTAACATATTCCGTGTATGCAAAACACTGGAAATGTACAAAAAGTACACCAGAACTGTTTGTAGGAAGCCATAATGATAACAAAATAGCAAGACCAATTTTGCCAGACTATCGACGGAGCATAAGCGTATAATGGCTACTATGGCTGCTATACTATGCAATGTCTACTAAGCGCACCGCAGCTCTGAAAAAAAAAACATTCAACATCCACGTGCCGAGTAGATTCCATCGGGAGTTCTAAGAGATGGACAATGGCCTGTAAAGTTCGAAGTTTGCAGGTTGCGCCACTTGAAGAAATTGTTTCGTGAGCATGCTTTCAGTGGACGCGGCGTGATTAACTATTGCTTGGCTGCGCTTGTGAAGCACTGGCTGTACACACACACACCCATGTCCAACGCGAGCCGGGGATCTGAGTTCAATTGCGTCGTCGAGTCGACCGAAGCCAAGACAATGGTGATTGGAGGAGTTCCAACGGAGACAATTCCACAACAGGAATTAGCCGAATTGGCAGCTCACTGTGGCAGGATGCAGAATGCACCCGCTTCCCCCTCATCGGTTCCAGAAGAAAATGTTCATGGACTAAATGCCAGGTCGAAAGTTTAAAGACAATGCGTCAAGGTGTGGTGTCTGCCAGCAGCTTTCACGTAGCTATGCGTTCCCCTCCGTCGAGTTGTGTTCTCGACGCTTGTTACGCTTGTGAGTTCAGGATGGTTACGGCGTGACACAGCTTGTGAGGTCAAGATGGTCACCGCGTGACACAGCTTGTGAGGTCAAGATGGCCACCGCGTGACACAGCTTGTGAGGTCAAGATGGCCACCGCGTTACACAGCTTGTGAGGTCAAGATGGTCACCGCGTGACACAGCTTGTGAGTTCAAGATGGCCACCGCGTGACACAGCTTGTGAGTTCAAGATGGCCACCGCGTGACACAGCTTGTGAGTTCAAGATGGCCACCGCGTGACACAGCTTGTGAGGTCAAGATGGCCACCGCGTGACCCAGCTTGTGAGTTTAAGATGGCCACCGCGTGACACCGTTTGCGTTGAAGTTGGCTTCGAAGCTTAGCAACGGGAATACAGGCTTTGGACGACACTGTGAAGTCTCCGTGCATGTCGCAAGCGTGCAAGGCTGAATGCGACACAATTTTGGCGACCATGATATCTGATGGTACATTTGCGTCCTACAGACTCCGCCAGTCTTTGTTCTCCCGTCGCCAAGGCTGAATGAGACACCGTATTGGCGACCAGGATATCTGATTGTAGTACGTTTATGTCGTACTACTCCGTTTGCCGTCGCCAAGTGCGCCGCATTTGCCACGACAGCAGTAGTCGGTGAGTTTCATGCGTTATTTGATTCGGCTTCAGGAGCTCGTGTTCTGCCAGATGCAATACAGAATCGTCTGTTATTGCATTGCTGGAACGTGGAAGGTCATATTTGATTTTTCCTGTCCAGAGGGAGACTGGTTAAGCTTGAGATCTTGGCTGCTCTAGTTGCTCTTGACGCACTGCTGCCAGATCGAGTTCACCCAATCCCTCTAAAATTGGAGGCCGAACCTCTAGAAACCTTTAAGCTTGGTGAGGTTCGCCGCTTATTTCCTGTAGGATGCAAACCCTGTAGATTTTCCTCCAGGCGTCTGATGAGATGGCAGAAATTACTTGCTTTCAAAACTAGGTTCGTTTTGGGAGGGATAAATAGGGCACCGGAAAAAGTTGTCCCACACGCCAATATTTACTTCGTCTCCCATGGCTTTGGCGATTTCCCCATTATTTAATCGAATAATTAATAACGTATTCCTCCCTCCGTTTTCTTTTCTCTCGCCTTCCAGATCGCTCCTTCCATAAAAGCATTACGATTCATGAACAGATGCATTCAGATGCATGACCCATATCATAACTATGGTGTTCTCTGACCTTGCGGTGGCTCGTGCTACAGACCATCTGGTCATTCACCTTTATAGACAACGGAGCTTTAGAACATGGTGACCATCTTCTCGAGGATGGTATACGTGACGCAGTTATTTCCAACACTGTGAAGGCTAGTCACCACCCGGTATATGGCCTCTGTCGGGCCGTTGTCACCCCCATGCCCTCCTACGTGAAAGCAGCCAACGGACTACAAGTCGAACGGATATGTGATGTAAGACCAAAAGGCGCGCACAGCAGAATGGGACGAAATTTGTTGGAAAACACATGAAATATGCAATTTTGAGTACTTTTTATATATATATACATATATATATATATATATATATATATATATATATATATATATATATATATATATATATATATATATGTATATGTATATGCATATGTACCTATATATGACCGGGGAACCGGTCCCCTTCCCCGGTTCCGTTTCCCGGTCCCGTTTCTCGGTTCCGTTCCCTTACCTTTTCTCATTCGACTTTTACCCCTTCAACTTTTACACTTTCGACTTTTAATGCGCTGACCTTTTCCCATTTTACTTTTATTCTTTCAAATTTTAATCCGCTTGACTCTTTTTTCCTTTTACTTGTTGTCCATTTGACTTTCATCGCTTCTTGTTCGACTTGTTGACTTGACTAGTTTTCTTTTTTCCATTTATCCCATTGTCTTTTCTTCCTTCAACTTCTTGGCTCTTCCACTTTTCCGTTTCACGTTTGTTGATTGGACTTGTATGCTTTTGCCTTTTAGTCCGTTTGATTTTTTCCATCTTACTTTATCCCTTTCGACGATTCTCCATTTTACCTTTTGTCCTTCGACTTCATGTCTTATTTATCCCGGAATCGCACATATTCGTTACGTGCAGCCAAAGGAGAACAAAAACAGCCAACTCGCTAACCACGGTAGGTGACAGGGATAAATGCGTCAAATGGGTTAGAAGGCAAAACCGCAGGGTGCACAGAAGAAGTTTACGTTCCACATGTCTCTCACGACACTTCTACTAAGCCACCAGATCGGTGAATGTCAGTTGTAGACCAGTACGCTCCGCGGGGGAAAATCGTCAGCTCTGTCACAGTGCCGTTCTAGCCGTCCATAAGAGTTGGAAGAGAACTGGCGGGTGGCCGGAGTGGGATACGTATAACCGTAGATTTAGAATGTCATAAAAATGTCCTTTTTTATCTTTTTTTTTTATTCCCCTACCTATTAATAGGTAGGCAGGAGTGCCCTTCCATACCCGTGCGACCTAATTACGTTAAATTCCAGGGATGAGAAGTAGGTCATGGTAAGCAAGTCAAGTTAGGTCACACCACTCCCCGCTCCTGTTTCTTGCTGGACAGATCCTGCCACCAGATATTAGTAAAAGATGTTCCTGAAGCCCTCTCAGACAATTAGCAATGCTAGTAACGTCTTCGAGGGCTCCAGAAAAAAAACTGCTATAGGTGTTAATGGGGAAATAATATAAAATCCCTAATCTTGCACGTACATCTCCTAAACTATTACTACACTAAGGAGAAAGGAGAAAGGACAAACGAAGTATGAAGAAAGAAGAAAGAAAGAAAACATGATACTTAACGAAAATATCCGAATAAGACAACAAGATCACCATGCATAGCACAACCTTATCACCGACATTCATTGGACAAGTTCATATTTTCTAGTAATGTTTTGCCTGATGTGTTTTTTCAAAATTATTTTACTTCTAGGTACATCTTCAATTCTATGGAAGTGGGAGCAGATTATTTTATTCCAGGCTTTTGGTGCAATAAAGGGTAATGAAAACATCCTGTAATTGATATCAGAAAAGGGTATTTGAAAGTGTTGTCTAACTCTGAGGCCACCTTCTTGATGAAGTTGAAACATATCAGAAAGAGGTGCTGGTAATGAGTGATTTAGAAAACCTAGCATGATGTAAATGCATTGTTCATCAATTATGTCCAGAAACTTAAGAACTCTATGCTTGATAAACAATTCATTTGTATGGTATAAGTAAGGTTTCTTGTCAACAATCCTAATAACACGCTTCTGCAACTTAATAATCTTGTCAAGCTTAGAGTGGTAAGTACTTCCCCAGACAACAGCACAGTAATTTAGATATGGCAGTGTTAGATAATTATACAGAAGAAGCAATTCACAAGTTGATAGAAAGTACCTAGATTTGCCTATAATACCAATATTTCTGCTAATTTTTGAAGAAATGGCATTTATATGGCTTTTCCACGTCATGTCTTCATCGATTAATACACCTAAATATTTTATGCAGCTATGCCTTGTAATATTATAACTATTTATTTTTACATGAAGGTCATCACATGGTTTCCTGGAAAAAATTTGATATCCAGTCTTCTCAGCATTAAGCGATAATCTGTTGGTATGAAACCATGCAATTATTTTGGGTATTACCTCATCTACTTTAGTTTGTAACTCAAAATGATCATTAGCTGTAATAGTTATGGCTGTATCGTCTGCAAAGAGGTAAGAGCTAGGTAAATTGGAAACATTGCAAAGATCATTAATGTACAGAAGAAATAGCAGAGGTCCAAGAATCGAACCCTGAGGAACACCTATTGTGATATTTAATGGTTGGGAGAGGGTGTCATGTATCTTGGTTCTTTGAGATCTATTTGATAGGTATGAGTTTAACAGTTTATATATATTTCCCCTAATGCCAATAAAGTAAATCTTTTGTAACAAAATGCTGATGCTGACAGTGTCAAAGGCCTTTTTCAAATCCAGATACAGGGTACAAACTAATTTATTATTTACAAGGGCTTTAGTCACTTCATTATGCATCAGAGCAATTGGCATGTATGTGCTATGTTTTTTTTCTGAAACCAAACTGCAGTGGGTGTATGATATTATTTTCATTTAGAAATGATGATACACTAATGTGTATTAATCCTTCCAGCACCTTCGAAAATATTGGTAGCAAAGAGATTGGCCTATAATTAGTAAATTTATTATTTTCCCCTGATTTATATACAGGAATTATAACTGCAGATTTTAATGCATCAGGGAATATTGCAGTGCTCAGACAAAGATTGAAGAAATATGTTAGATGTTGCAAAATACTTTGATCCCGAAGAAACCACCAGACGGCATTTGGCAACGATGCGACCGTCCGTACACTCCGTGCGCCATCTGTTAATGTCAAACGCAATTACGTGTTGAGGATTTCACCGTGGGGATGTTATCAGCTACGGAAAATATGGTGCAACAGGTACGGGTACTTCCAGGGTTTGTGAAAGTGTGAGAACTTCTTACTTCCCTGAATGCAGCAGCCGCCAATTTGGGATCGGAATCAAGTACGGTCTACTTAGCTTAATAGTTCGTAACTTAGATATTCTGAAATTTTCAGCACGTTCATTGCTTCAACGTCAATTGTTTCGAAGCGCACAGGAATATGCCTGCCTTAAATCTTAAATCACGCCAGCATGCAATGATTTCTGCGACTATCGCAACAATTGTGCTTGTTCCAGGGGCGGGCCCATCCATTTTTCTGGGGCCGCTAGACTGGGGTGGACATTTTCTCGGATGGGCGCCACTGCGGAAGTCCCTCCAGAGTCGCCTTTGGCTAAAAATAATTGACTTCGAGGGTGCACACGAGCATCCTGGAGGGGAGCTTTTTCCACTCAGGATGACACCTTTTTCTCTAAGAGGGCATCTTCCGCTGCAAAATTATTTGAACTGGGAGGGGACTGGGAGTATTAGACACCCTCCCGGAGGAATGTCGTAACGGTCCCGTAACGGTCCCGGAGGTCAGAAAGACGTCACATTTCCATTGGGGGGGGGGGGGGGATGTCCCAGTGCCACCTTCCCCGATCCCCCTACATCCTGTCATGGCTGGTCGTAGCTATGTCGAAAATTAGGCATTGCATCTCCATATTCAACACAGGAACAAAATATGTATTAGTTGTTGTACTGAGAAAGTTGTAAATTTTGGCGCTCGAATCGTGTGTGGAAAAAACATCTAGCTTCGGACACGATTGCGGAATTGTGATGTTTACGTGCGAACCATCGGTTTCAAGCATAATGAACTGGTTGTCCATGTTCCACTATGATCAGAAATGAATCCTGTCCTCTTTTATGACAATGGAGTGTGTCTTCTTTTGCTTCTCATGATGGAGTATTTCATGCAAATTCCGTCCTCGACTTTTATTTAATCACAGCTCACCAAAACCAAAAACCGACATGTTGCGGCGCCACATGGTGGATAGGGGCGGGTGCTCGCCAGCGCTGCAATCACCAAGGCTCAAGTGTCTGGTGTGTGGTCGGTAATTTCTGTTCTATATCTTTTGCCACACTGAAGTTTGTGGTTTTGGGCGTCCAAAATGTTTTGCAGGAAGAGATGAATAGTGGCTAGGCATGTTCGTACGGCATATTTCTACTGACTGAACTGGGTCATATCCAGGGAGGGAAACATCCAAGTTCACAGATAGCAGCTCTCCAAAATCAGGGGCAATAAGTTCACAGTACCCACGCTCTGCCAGTACCCCTCGGGTTTTAGGTACCAGATGCTGACGGGGGCCTCTCAAATGTCCTGGGCTCCGGGTCTGGGTCCGGGTCCAGGCAATGGCGTAGGCGCCTCGTTTTGCAAGGGGGACAAACGTTGCTCTTAGACTCATTAGATACCATGTAACGACATGGTGTTTATGCTAAGGTCACATATTTCGAGAACGCTCCCTCCCCGCACCTCTCCCTCTTCCAAATCCACTTCCCTGAGGATCCAAGACCCCAAGTTTTCAGGAACCCCTGGATTCTCAGGGTCTCATGAACGGGCAGGCTGGACGCGTTCACTTAGCAGAACCCTCTGAATTGCCAGTGTCCCCTTGGGGGTCTGGAACCTCTTTGCCTTTTCTAGGACAACGTGTGTTTCCACACCCACTCCCGACAACCCAGCGATACTCGTGTGGCCATTGAACCGCCGGACCGACAGCGGCAGTTGTGGCGGCTCAGCCGCTCAGCGCGGCAGTTGTGGCGCGCCGCCCGACTCCGGACGCGCCACGACAGGCACGGCAGTTGTGGCGCGCCGCCCGACTCCGGACGCGCCACGACAGGCACCGCAGTTGTGGCGCGCCGCCCGGCTCCGGACGCGCCACGATAGGCACCGCAGTTGTGGCGCGCCGCCCGACTCCGGACGCGCCACGACAGGCACCGCAGTTGTGGCGCGCCGCCGGCTCCGGACGCGCCACGATAGGCACCGCAGTTGTGGCGCGCCGCCGGCTCCGGACGCGCCACGACAGGCACGCAGTTGTGGCGCGCCGCGGCCGGACGCGCCACGATAGGCACGGCAGTTGTGGCGCGCCGCCCGACTCCGGACGCGCCACGATAGGCACCGCAGTTGTGGCGCGCCGCCCGACTCCGGACGCGCCACGACAGGCACGGCAGTTGTGGCGCGCCGCCGGCTCCGGACGCGCCACGACAGGCACCGCAGTTGTGGCGCGCCGCCCGACTCCGGACGCGCCACGACAGGCACCGCAGTTGTGGCGCGCCGCCGGCTCCGGACGCGCCACGATAGGCACCGCAGTTGTGGCGCGCCGCCCGACTCCGGACGCGCCACGACAGGCACCGCAGTTGTGGCGCGCCGCCGGCTCCGGACGCGCCACGATAGGCACCGCAGTTGTGGCGCGCCGCCCGACTCCGGACGCGCCACGACAGGCACGGCAGTTGTGGCGCGCCGCCCGACTCCGGACGCGCCACGACAGGCACCGCAGTTGTGGCGCGCCGCCCGACTCCGGACGCGCCACGACAGGCACGGCAGTTGTGGCGCGCCGCCCGACTCCGGACGCGCCACGACAGGCACCGCTTCCTCGCACTGTCCACGGGCAGTCCGAGCTCAGTTGACAATTGCAGTTGTCTACTCAGCTCGGACTTCATGAAGGCCGTAGACGGCTGACCACCAGCACCACCAGCGACTGGCGCGCCACCACACTTCGGCTGGTTCGAGATGTGTGCACCGATACTCTGCCGGCTGGTCCACACTGGCTGACTGGAGACAAGCCGGTTCGGTTTACGACGCGTGTGGATAACTCGTAGGCTCATTCGCATTGGCCTGTTGCAGCGGTGTTCAAAAAGTCAAAAACGGTACCAGTCAAAGCGACAGAGCCCACAGCACGAATGATGTGAACGTATAGTTGAGTCGCTCACGCGGCAAGATATTACCAGTTGCCGTGCGCCCTTGACAGCCTCCATGAAAGGTTCAGTTCAGTGCAGTGCAGTTCAGTTCAGTTCAGTTCAGTGCACAGGTAGGTAGCCGGACGGCCATTCTCCTCGTCAACCCACCAGACATCACCGGCCGTCTGTCGTGACCATGCGACCCTGGCGGTCAGCGGCCGGCACTTGTGTTACGCCAGGCGTCGCCTACGCCAGTGCAGTGTGGCCGTGAAGTGCCTTCTTGGACGAGATTAACTACTAGTTCGTGATTTACCAGACCTTATCCTCAAATATTCAAAATCAAGCCTATTTCTATTATATGGAGCTCACCCCTGTGGGGCTTACATCTGCCCTACTTGGACGGATTGTGGCAGCGATATGATTTTGTGCTACTTTTCGCAGCTACGCTTTTTGCATACTGTGTTTATGTTGTTAATATATTGTTCCAGCACACGAGGCTCAATAGAGGGGGTTTTCGGGAGGAACCTCTGTTTTTATTCCTGTGTTTCTGGTCAGCGCGCACATGTGCGTTATCCTTGTGTCTGTTTTTCGCTTCCGATATGTCTCTGTATTAATACATCTGTTTGCAATATGCATCATAGATATTCAAAAGGCGCATTGTCAAAAAATATTTTTGAACGGCATACCGAAGTCTACTGAACGTGGCTAGGGAGGGAAAATAAGTCATTAAATTCCGGTTTTTGTAATATTATCTAGGCAATTCTGATAGCATTGATTGCAATGCATATCGTATTACCATATACTTCTATATACTATTCTGTTTACGTATACAATGACTGAGAAGTGGACCCAGGAGCGCACAAAGACGTATATCTAATCGCAAGAAGCCTCTTTTGAATACAAAAAGCCGTTATCTGTAAGTGTCCGGCGTAGATGAAACGCTTGAATTGTGCATAATCACATTGAGCTACATTTTGAGAAGACAAAATCATGTTGGACAGTGGAGACAACCAGGATAGGCAAAGGTGGAAGTAGATGACTGAATACGTACCATTTGTGGTTAGTTCTGGGTAAGAACGATAGCATTATTGGCGAAAAGAAGTCGCATACACACTTCTTGGCTACTTGTTTTATTAACATAGACACTTCGGCCTCCTCAGGTCGTTTCGTGCCGTGGAAAAACCGAATTGTTATGCTGTAAGTATCACTTTATAAGTCCTGGAGCAAGTTGGTTTGTTGGAGAAATTGAAACGTAGTTTGATGAGAAAAGGGTGTTCATCTCCCAGCAGTGTAGGAGAAAAAAATGGAATGTTGTGTGCACGGCAGTAGTTGGTAAGTGTTTTTCGAGGGCTATGGTATTGTTTACAATGTTAGAGTATATGTGTAAGATGGGTGTTGCATTATAGGAATGAATGTCGAGTTGAAACATGATATATAAATCGAGGTGTGAGATAAGTATGACCTATGCGGATCCGCGATAGGACCTTTTCTTCGTGTCGGTTTGTTTGAAAAGATGATGCCCATGGTCTAACAATAGGTTTGATAAGTCGCAATGGCGTATTATTCGTTTTTGTGTCCAGTTTTGGTTCCAAGAATGTCGAATGCTCTGTTGTATTGGACATTGCATTCGCGTAAATGTTGCCATCAAGCTGAACTGGAGCCATCAGCAGCTCAAAACGGCATAAGCGGGGAAGGGGACACTCCCTTGAAACTACAGGAATTTCACACCCTTTGACTAGCATAAAATTGGCCCATGCACTATTCCGTAAATATATAACGCTACCGATATACTTCAAGCCTTTAAAATCTGGGTTGGCAAGAAGATGGCATCAGCTGGTTAATACCAGGGACCTGGCAAACCGCTAGTTTTGCTAGCATTTTGCCAACCTTGTTTGAAATAACAGACACTTCCCAGAGACCGTAATTTTGTGGTGACAAGGGGAATATTGAGATTACATAATACTCTATTTAATATTACTGGGTTCACATTTGTCATAGTATACATAAAAGCAATGATATGTAGTCTGTCAACGTCCATGGCTATCTTTTCACCAATAAAGGCTTTTGTGCCTCTGAATCAACCCCTGTCGTTGCATATATAAGCAGAAGGATATGTAACACGTATATGGCAATACGATGTGCATTACAAACAATGATACAATTAATCCCTAGAAAATGACCACACAATCTGATGATGAAAAAGTGCACACTTCACTAGTCACCATTTTAGGAGCCTTAAGTCGTCGGCGATACATATTGTCGGCAATGCACATTCGGGGCGTTTATGATGCATGTCGCAAGCATTTGTTCTAATACATTAACGTAACGGGAGCACAAACTGGCGCAAGGTAATCAATCAATCAATCAATCAATCATATATCGAGGTCTCCATAGTCCAGGCAATGTAGAAACAAAGCATGTACGTCATGGCTTTTCAGCCCTCTCGTCAAATCACAGTTAAAAATATAAGATAAAATGCCTACTGACCGTCTCCTGATTTAAAATCTAACAATAATAAAGCACATTTGAGATGAGCGTATGCAGCACTATATCACGGGTGGCCAGCATCCTTCCTCAACTTCTCATTCCATGCCGCGATTGCCCTGTATGGGAAGTTGTGTCTGGCGAATTCAGTCCTAATCCTAGGTAGCTCGAGCATATCTGCGTCTGTACCTCGTGTCCGCCTACTGGAGACTTCGTCACGACGGGTGAGACACTCTGCCAGCTAGGAGGGATGGATGTAGACAAGAGCCTCTCGACCATGGCCACATCCCGCTCTTCGACCATACTCGACCCTCGGCCATCCCAGCGCCTCAAGGGTGGGCGTTATGTGTTCTCGTCTGTGCTGGCCGGAAACGATACGAGCGCCGAAATTTATGATCTTTTGAATTCTGTATTTCTGCGATTTGTTACAACCTCCCCAAACTGTCAAACAATACTGAAGGTGTGGGAAAACGAGAGCCTGAACAAGAAGTTTCTTTGTCTCACGCGGAATTTTGTGACGTAATTTTGAAAGCCCGACGAGAACAAAATATCACCGCCGAGTGACCTGCGACACTTGCTTTTCCCATGTAAGAGCCGAATCCACGAATACCCCTAGAATCTTAGCGTGAGGCGAAGCCTCAATTTTGTTGTTTCCGAACTGGATGCTGAACGGGGCTGACTTTTTGCGCAGGGGTTTAATGATCAAGAGCTCAAGGTAACGCACATGTGCGCTCTCCAAAGCCACCGGAATCTTGCACAGGTGCCGCCCGAATATCCCCCCTCATTGAGACCCCTCTGCTGGGCCGATTGTGAAGCAAATGTATGGAAACAGTCTGTAAATGGATAGTCAGAAAAAGTTTGTAAAACTCCTATCACCACCACAAAGCGCTTAGGCAGGGCAAGTGAAACACTACGGGAGTAGGGATCTCCTCATGGGAATGGGAATAGCCTTGGAATATGCTTGAGCATAAGACCTGGTAGACCACGGTCAGACCCGGGTCCAAGCATTTGCTAATGGGAAATTCCAATGGGGTGGAAGCGGTATCTCGAAGAACGCCAACATTTGGGACGAAATGGCGGCACCCTGGGTTTGTTCAAAAGCGTTGTCGGGCGGCGGGGAGTGCAGCATGAAGCTTGCACTAGAGCTTTTCCCAGTCTGAAAATGACTTACTCATAGTACTCTTTTCAAAAATATTGTTATCGCGGCAAAATGTTGTCATGATGAAGGCATGTCTGTTCTCTGTCTGTCTGATGTCATTATTTCATGTCAGTCTGAACACCTTAAGAAGGGAATATTGCCATACGCTTTTGCAAATATGCATGTGTTCTTAGTCAGACAAAGGTAGCTCCAGAGATATGTCAACGGGGGGGGACTCCGGAGGGGGGGGGTATGTGGCAGGCACGGGTTCAGGAATTTGCTAAGGGAAGCGAACTCCAGAGGCAAGGATCTGTCGAAATGTGCGGCATCTTGGGTTTATTCAAAACAGTTGTGGAGCAGCAGTGTGTGTGTGGGCGGGGGGGCGTGCCGGCAAGTAATCCCATTGAGCCACCCCGCCTCTATTCTCCAATTCCACTTCATACGAAGTCTTCCCAAGACGTGACACAGCCCGAACAATATCACAAATTCTTGTTCAAAACACGCGTACTTTCTCATCCCGAAGTTCCTCAAAACCACTCCAGAACTCAGAAAATAACTCAGGTCTGATGCCAGAGGAGCGAAAACCCGTCAACTCGCAATCCAGGGAATGCGACAGAGCCAAATGTGTAAAATATGTCAAAAGGCAAACCGGTGGGCTGCATGGAACAAGCTGATGCGACACATTTTTTCCACATGTGTGCTACCAGATCGATGGCCGATAGTTTTGCACCAGAACGCCCCGCAACAGATTGCGATTTCGGTCACAGCGACGCTCTGGACGTCCGCAGGAGTTGGACGAACTGGTGGTTGGCTGGTGCGGCACGTGTGAATGGAATGACACAAACCTATTTTTGGAACCAAAAGAAATCACCAGAAAGCGTTTGCCAATGTCAACTGCCCAATGTACACTCCTGCTATCTGTTGACGGAACAAAAGCAAACGTGCAAGATTTCACCGTCAGGGTTTTGCCAGGGCGGAAAATCATGATGTGACTGGTATAGAAGGTACTTTTCCGGGACATGCAACAAGTTGTCAAACGTTTTGCTCCGCTCGTCCAATGCTGTAATACGATAACAAACATGAAAGATAAGAATGCTGATTTACTCCCGAAGCGTATACTAAAAATTTGTTTCAGCCGCGAGAAGTTGACTTCCCATTAACTTCGGTGATCAATGTTGAGTCTATGTGTGTCAGGAGCGGTCTCGCGGATAGCCCGCGGCGGGTGTGATCCGGCCGACGCTGATTGGCCGGGAGCCTGTGCGCTGTCCACCTGTGATTGGTTGCCGCCGGCGGGTCAGGGCAGCGGTGACTGCGGCCGGCCGAATAGGGGTTGGTGGCGGCGGTATAGAGTTGACACGCATCACCACGAGCCCACAGTTGCTCTTGGACAGTTGCCGGACGTACATCGTTGTCAATCGTGCGCTATCGTGGATCGTGCTACCACCTATCGTGGTTCTCGCAAGACCAGCCTGCCATCAACTCGACATCTTCACTTCAGACTTCTTGCTACTCTTCACGACCAACTTCTAGACCACTCTGCACCTTCAACTCGTCTATAGGTTGGTCCAGAGCCGGTTGATCACTCCGCTGCTTTCTCACTGCTTGTTATTGCAGTTTCCTATTTCTCATTTTCGTGGGGCGACACCCGTCGCTCTTTTCTCATTTCTTTTCTAATGGGGTGACACCCGTCACCCCACCAGTTTTCATCGTCATCGTCGTATTTTCGTTCCCTTTGTTCTGTGTGTTTATTTAGATTTCGTTTGGTAGGGTGGTTTTCCCCGTGATTGGGAAAAAGAGGAAGAAAGGCATCGATCCCAGCTCGCTGCAGGACTCTGATTCTGAATTTCCTCCGCTGACAACACCCGACGACCATCGCACGAACACGGACTTGGCCTCTGATGTTCCCTCACTCCATTGAGAACCATTCGACCATTGATGAACCGCGCCGGACAATTCCCCTTGATGACGCCATGGACGCCCTTTGCACCTCGCCGAACCCTGCTCGTCCCAAGACCTCTGTCTCGCCTCAGAATCCAGACCAGACCATCACTCTTCACGCCGCTGACCCACGCCCGAACCAGACCACGCCCTCCCAACCTGAACCCATCCAGCCCATTGAACCCTACCACGTGCTGGCTCTTACATTGTAGTCAAGCCTGTCGAGGAATCAGTTTCCTTCCGCCGTATCAACGTTTTCTGGCCGACTAAACAACTCCTTGCCATCTGCTCCCTAGCGAATCCCGACATTGAAGCCCCTGCCAACGGAACCCTTGTCATCAAAACCCAAACCCGAGCCCAGACCAAAGCCCTCCTCCGTACCACCACATTTTGTGGTAAATCCGTCACCATTACCCTACACTCCAACCGCAACACCACCAAGGGCACCGTCTTCGCGCCGGAGCTCCGCTTCATGACTGAAACGGAAATCCAGACTGAGCTCAGGCCGGAGGGGGTGACCCACGTCCATCGAATCACCTCCTTTAAAGACTGTCAGAAACGTGATACGAGCCTCCTTGTCCTTACCTTCAATTCTACCAATCTTCCCAAGACCCTAGTCGCCGGATACCTACGATTCCAAGTCCGTGTCTTTATTCCTAATCCTCTCCGCTGTTTTAACTGTCGGCGCTTCGGCCATGGCAGTAAAACTTGTCGCCAGTCCGCCCGGTGCCCCAAATGCGGAGAAACACCTCATCCTGACTCCACCTGCTCCAAGCCTGCCCACTGCCTCAGCTGCAACACATCCGATCACCTCACCACTTCCAATCAATGCCCAGTTTGGCGCAAGGAGGAGGTATGCGCTGTGAAGGCCACGACCGGGGTGTCATACCCCCAGGCCCGACGGTCTGTCGAGGCCACCTTCCCATCCGCGAAAACGTACGCTCAGGCGGCCACCGTTGCTCCCCCCACACGTCGCGTCACCACTACCATCTCGATGCAAACATATATTATTCCAGGTTTAGCTCCACTTAAAAAACTTACTCCACTGACCACACCGACACCACCCACCCTGGCTCCCAACACTCGGACCACTCCGACACAAACCACCGCGGCTCCCAACACACGGACCATTCCGACCAAACAGACTCCAACAAATTCCACAAGGAATTCCAGACCCCGCAGCCATTCGGCTGCCGGGGAGATGCGCGCCACTTCCGTGGCTCGGCGACCGGTGCAGACCGGCGACCACGTGACCCGACCGGCTCCCAGCCGGCGGGCATCCCCAGCGGCAGTGGTGCGCGGCCGAGAGTCGGCCGCCGAGGTCACCGGCCAACCGGACGGCTCGGGTGCAGCCGTCCGACATCAAACAACACGCCCGCCTGACCTCCGCGCATGGATGAGGCATGCACCGAAAGGTGCACACAAACAATAATATTTCTCCCAATGTCTGTATTTCTCCAATGGAATTGCCATAGTTTAATATCCAAATGGGCCGAAATGAAAGCTTTCTTTAGTATTATCACACCTATTCTCATCGCGCTTCAGGAAACCTGGTTCTTACCCACCGATACATATAATTTCAATCTTTCAAATTACTCACTGTACCGTCACGATGAGGTCCGTGGACCACATCGCAGTGGCGGTACAGCTCTGTACATCAACAATGATTTTACACATGCACAAATTACACTGAATTCACCTTTACAAGCAGTAGCTTGTACTTTGCGTTTGCATGGCAGGAATGTGGATGTATGTTCCATTTATATTCCACCGCAAATAGATAACACAAACATTTTGATACAATTAGACAACCTGATAACACAATTCAAGAATCCTTTCATATTACTTGGCGATTGTAATGCCCATAGCCCAGCGTGGGATAGAACACGCACACTTAGACACTCGTGGCCGCAACATTGAACACATTTTAGACAGACATAATTTAGTATTACTGAACACCGGAGAACCAACCTTTTGTTTCACCTTGACCATAATACAGAAACAGCTATTGATTTATCAATATGCTCTCCGACTCTGGCCAACGATTATGATTGGACCATAGACACTGATATTCATGCCAGCGATCATTACCCTATTAAATTAACACCCACATTTTCAACTGCGGCAGATACGACACCGAGTTTTGTCCCTCGCTGGAAAATCTCGAACGCCGATTGGACAACGTTTCAGGAACTTTCACATATTCAATACAACCCCAACATTTCTCCCGTCGAAAACATCAACCAAGTTACCAAAACACTTCTCGAAGCAGCTTCCACCGCCATTCCACTAACAAAACCTTGCACAAAAAGAACACCAGTCCCCTGGTGGTCGATAGAAGTTTCCCGAGCAATAGCCGCAAGAAAGAGCATTTATAAAATATTTAAGTCATCCCGACCAACACAATTTAGTCAGCCGTAATTATGAACTTGCGAAGACACGCCGCATCATTCGCGAAGCTCGTCGCCGTTCATGGTCACTTTATCTACAACAAATCACCTCTGGAACACCTTGAAGCAAAATCTGGCAGTTAATTCGCCGATTATCAGGACGCACTCCATTTAAATCACTCCCGGCACTCAAAATTCAAAACACCACAATTACAGACCCACAAACAATAGTAAATACAATAGCGGACACCATGGCTCACAATAGCTCTGACAACAACTACAGACCGGAATTTCTCCAAAATGCACAACACACATTTCACACCGAATTGGCACAATTCGATTCGGACAACACCGAAACATACAATATCCCATTTCAAGTTTCAGAACTAGATACTGCAATTTCCTCAGCCGGTAATACTTCAGTAGGTCCCGACAATTTACATTATTCCTTTTTCAGACATTTATCCAACGACACAAAACATTGTATCTTACAAACATTTAATGCATTATGGTCTGGCCATACTTTCCCCGAAAACTGGAAGGAAGCTCTCGTCATTCCTATTCCAAAACCCGGCAAAAACCACAGCAACCCCAATAATTTCCGACCCATCGCTCTCACCAGTTGTCTAGGAAAACTTTTAGAACGTATGATTGTAAAAAGACTGACCTGGTACTTAGAAACAAATCATCTGTTATCTCCAATTCAATGCGGTTTTCGTCATGGCCATAGTACAATAGATCATCTCATTCGATTAGAAACTGACATACGCCTTGGTTATAAAAAAAAACACTAACACACCATTGCAGTATTTTTAGACATTAGTAAAGCATATGATATGGTATACAAACCGGCATTAATTTCCAAACTTCTTCACTTCGGCGTCAAAGGAAATTTAGCTCAATATTTGATAGGATTTCTGTCTGGTTCCCGTCATTTTCATCTCCGGTGCAGGTCAGCGATTTCCGATCCACGCTTTCTACAGAACTGATTATCACAGGGGAGTTGTATTTCACCCGTATTATTCAAAATCATCATTAATGACATTTTCGATAACATGCCTGCCAATCTATCATACTCGCTGATTGCGGACGATAGTGCGATTTGGTGTTCGGCAAAAATTATGATCATTGTTTAATTAGATTACAAAACGCACTTGACCGGATACACCAATGGTCCATCAAATACGGTTTCACATTTTCAGCTCCAAAATCTGCCACAATGATATTCAGCAAATCAATTCCCTGCCCAAATCCAGATACACCACTTCACCTCGGAAACACTGACATACATTTTGTAAATTCGTTCAAATTGCTTGGTGTTATTTTCGATCGCAAGCTTTCCATGCACCAGCACGTCAAACACATCCAGGCCAGATGTTTTCACAGACTCAACTTATTTCGCTGTATTACGTCTTCATCATTCGGATCCGATCGTCACACATTATTACAATTATACAAATCCTTGGTTCTTCCCATCATAGAATATGGCTCCATAGTTTACGCAAGTGGCAGTACCACCGCTTTGAAGCTTTTGGACATCTTACAAAATAAATTCATTCGCATAGCACTCGGTGCAATGACCACGTCTCCCATTACTTCTTTACAAATCGAATCAGAAATTCCACCATTAGGTCTCTGAAGAATTGAACAAACACTCCGATACGCCGCAAAAATTCAATTTAGAGAACACCACCCCACACACGCATCTTTACAAATTCTCCCAAATCTACACCACGAATATTTAGGTCCCGCCGAAAAGCGAACCGGGCTTACCATAGCTTCACGCATTAAAACATTTTCTGCACAGCTCCAATACAACATTCCACACATTACAGCTCTCTTCACCAACTACACCACCGTGGCAGATGGCTGAGACATATTGTCTATCTCACCACCACTCCAAAATCACAGCTTTGTCCAGAATACGCCAAACAAAAATTCCACCAGTTTCGTTCTCGTTATCACCATGTTCCTTTTGTTTTCACCGACGGATCCAAAGACGCAAATTGCACAGGAAATGCCATTGTTTCCGGTATATGCACACAACATCGCTTGCCAAATGGAATCTCCGTTTTCAGCGCCGAATTACACGCCATTCTCACTGCCCTTCGCTATGTCCGCAACCGTTCGATTTGTCACCCCATGCGCCATGTCGTCATTTGTTCAGACTCAAAATCCGTTCTTCAATCTTTCTTCACTTTCCTTTTCGCACCATTGCCATATTTCCATTTACGACACACTTGAGACATTTCATCTGATGGGCATGAAGGTCAGTTTCCTGTGGGAGCCCAGTCACCGGCATCACAGGAAACGAGGAAGCAGATCATTTCGCCAAACAATCATTACAACTACCACAGATCACAGAAATCCCACATTTTGACGCCATCAAATCAACAATACGACAAAACATTCGACATTTTTGGAACCAACAATGGACTGGCACAACAAACCACACACAATTACGTCTCATCAAACCTGTCATCGAAAACTGGACCACATCATACAGAAAAAATAGACAAGAAGAAAAAGTTATATCCCGGCTCCGCATAGGTCACACTTTTCTCACACATCGATATATATACACTGCTTCACCTCGACCTTCATGCCCATCATGCAACACTCTTCTTACAGTTTCACATATTCTCCTACACTGTCAACGTTACCATGGCCATAGGAAAACACTTACCAACTACTGCCGTACACATAACATCCCCTTTTCTTTACCTACACTATTAGATCAGCACCCATTCCTCATTGATCTACTTTTCTTTTTTCTCTGACAAACCAACTTGCTTCAAGAACTATAGACTGACTATCAAGACATAACTATTCATTCATTCCACTCACGGCACGAAATGGCCTGAGCAGGCCGAAGTGCCCAACCTAACAACCTAACGTATAGAGTTGAGCATTGTCTGAATAGCGTTCCTTACGGTGGCTGTGTTGTTCGCAATATAGTGAAGCTAACCATCTCGGACTTGGTCCAGCTGAAGGAAGGCCAGGAAGTCTGCCCTGGACCAGGTGAGTTGGTGTGGTTGGGCGCATCAATAGTAGGAAATATGGGTGTATAATGAAAACAATATTTGCATGGAAAAAGAAATTCCGTGATGAAAAAAAACATATCAAAGAGACTGATCATGGAAATTTGTATTCCGCAGGGACGCGGTAACTTTGCCGAGGAGGGAATATTTTAAGAACAATATCCATCTTCCACACATTTCATTTTTTTTCGTTTTGCTTGATATTCAAACTCCAGTTTCTTCTCGTTTCTTGGTGTTGGCAAGTGTTTCAACACGCTCCAGTAGTCACATTCCGAACAACGACATCGGTTGTTTCACTGCTAGTCCTTCTTGGGAACGGTATTACAAAGTTTCTCGCAAATGTCAATCAAATGTGCTACTGAATACTTTAGCGAAATATAGCTGCGCAAAACCCTGACTGGGCAGCAGGATTTGATAGCTGTCTGAGCCAAAGGATCGCGGCTTGTCCGATTGGGACAGTGCCAGCGCCCCTCTAGACTAGACTGATGCCCCTCTGGACCAGACGAGCGCCCTTCTGGAGTCCGCATGATGTCGACATTCAGAGCTAAGCAGGTGCCTCGGACAAGGAAGCCGCCGTCCGAGCCTGACTGGCGCCCCTGTAAATAGCGACGGCGACCTTCTAGATGGCTAAAGCGCGCCTGACGTCCACGAAACTAGAAACGGGCGCGGTGTGCACCGGGATTTACGTAATTGTGCCTATTGACTTAAGAGTGTTAATTGTGCGTAACCGGGAAATGGCGTAAACAGTAAGTAAGTTAAAGACGCGGACACTGAAGACACTTACAAATTAAGACGCTGATATGATCAGGTAATAGAAACATAAAAGCGCGATAAGCTAAGCGATGTATTCAGGAAACATATCCCACACGAAGCTGACTGCACACGAATGTCACTGAACGACGCGATGCCGCTGGAAATGCAGAACATGACTGAATATTGGACGCCATACCGGTACCCGTATAATACAATGGAAGTCGCTCGCGACACGTCTCCGATCCGTCGGTTATATCTCGCAATTATATAATCGGACGAGAATGTGTCTAGGGCTTTTCCACATACTATTTCACCCCACAGGCGAAGGCGCCGACCTGCGCGCTGCAGGGCATACCTTGATCCGTCACGGTAGTTAGTGCAGGGAAAGTAGAAGTTAGGTGATTATCCTTTTAGACAGCCTGCTGGTTCAACAAGCACAGGGACCATGTCGGCGAATTAGGTCCGGGACATGGCAGACCATGATGTGCGTGATCATGGATACATGATAAAGCGATTTGAGCATGGCCAAAAATGTGGCCACTCAGTCCTCACGTCACCATAGTCACCCGATTTCACTGCGTGCGTGAAATTTTGGAACTTCGCATTAACGATTTGCACTTTGGTCGCGCGTGAATCAGCAGCTCGCCGCATAACCTTGCTCAAGATGTCTCTCTCCACCACTGCACTTATGAGCTTGTTTCGGTTCCGACTCTGCAGACTGGATGATTGCAGGGTGCCCTGATCGTTGGACACGTGGCGTCCCTAGAGTCGGAGAGCCGCTAGTGCCGCATGGAGCGCTTGACGTGAGGCTGGGTCATCGGCCACCTCCTGCTCCACAAGCCGGTCGGTGTCCCTTATCCTGAAGTACATGTGGAATACGTCCACAATCGCATCGCACCGCTTGGAACGGGGCACCAAGTTGGGCAGCTTTGTCCCAGGATCGCCACATCGAACCGTGCCTCGCGTTTATGCAGCACCTTTCAAGCAGTTTCACTTTTTACAATTGCAGTTCATACAGGCGTTTCCGGAAGTGGCAGCTTTTATTCCCAATGCGACTAGCAAATATTTATAGTCTGCTATACAGCACATTCAGTATCCTAACCGAGTCGCATTGGTGTTTTAAGGCAACTGATTTCTTCGTCGAGCCTTGTTAGGATACTTCGCACATTTTCATATCGTTCCCATTCCTCAAACTGCTCGAGATTGGGGCCTGGATCTTTCTGTTCGGTCCATCAACAAGGATGATGGTAAAATTGGTGAAGGTGCGAAATTTACCGACATTGGCACAGTGGGCTGGACGTTTTACTCAAACAGCACCATCCTTCCGTGTATCTGGCCTAACGAGACGATGCTCCGGAAGGTACCGTTGGGCAATGACTGGACACTTTTGTCTACTTCAGTGTTTTGACGGCACATCTCTTATTTGGCTTTGTACTATGATGGTGTTTGGTACACAGTTAATCATCTAATGCATAGACATTTGTTTCACAAGTTGGCGAATTTTGGTTGATTGGGCTGCAATTGACTTCCAAACCATATCGTTCGGCTTGCATACGCAACTTCTGCTTCGCCCGCCTCACGGCTCGCGCGGATGGTGCATCGTCGAGTGCCCGGGTGCATTCTTTTTGTGTTTCCAGCTTGCGAATCCCGACGCGTTTGCACTCCTTCGATTGTGCTCCGCTGAAGGCACCAATGGAACTGACTCGGTGTTTGCAGATACGCGCCATTCAAAAACCTTAGGCGCTTTCGCAGCTCGACTCGCTTGGTTCCACCACTACACCCATTCGGAGTATTTTTCGTTCCAATGGCGAACTTCCGCAGTGACCCCACATGGCTCGTAGTGATGGAGCACCGAACTTGTTTTTCTGTTGCTTCGATGATGTGCAATGCGGTATCCTTCGCAGCGCATTTATTCCGCTCGCAAAGCGCAATCATGAACGATTTACGAATATACTCATCCCAATTTTGTATTACGATATCATCGAGTCACCTGAATATTACTCGGTTATTTGCGAACATCGGCCGTGCAAGCTTATGTAGGGGTGGTGGCTCTGCCGTCAGTGGGGTGTGAGGGGTGTGGGTTGCGGTGGTTTGATCGGGCTGGTGTGGTGTCTGGGCTCTGGTTGTGTGGAATATCATCTAAACCAAACCAAACTTAACTGAAACCGACAGAACTAAGACTGGGTTAAATCTAATTTGATTTTTGTGCATGTGTGTGGTGCGTTGTTTGGATCCCCACCACCTCCACCATCCATTCCCATTTTGTATTCTCATGTTGGTGTATTAAACTCAACTGTCCATAGCACAACGGCAGCCTGCATGTTTGTCCAGTCAGCACATTGGCTCTTCACGCTAACCTACTGTCCGAAGTGGCACATTGGGAAAATAGTCGCACCCAATGAACACGGCCGCACCCAATGAGCACGAACAAGCACACATTTTATGAAGATTACATCTAGAGGCATTGACCACGCTAGACGCTAGTCGTCTTACACGACAGTTGCTTGTGCGAACCGGCCGTGGCAGCTTGCGCACCACATTAGCGTGGAAGCGACACGACATTCGGACCGATGTCCGTGAACGCCTGCTGCCGTCGAGTAGCCAAACTCGCATCTATGGTGGGCAGAGCGTCTGCGTGTAGGGGCGTGTGCAGATTAGCTGCACCTGCTGCTCGATGGAACTTTTAGTTCCTCGTAGCTCGCTTCTATGTACCTAAACATCGATCTTGAAGAACCCGAAAAGCCGAAAGAGGCTTGCACAGCGCCATCTGGAACGGCGGTGATGCCCTCTGAGATGATGTTGCCCCCCCCCCCCCCATACACCTGCATTCAGATCTGTCGAGAATGAATTAATTTAAATCACTCCCTCATTGTCTGCAAAACCCGTATATCCGTTATCTCCTGACACGCTACCAGTCAAGATTCTCAAGACTGGCTCGGCGTGCTAGGCATACTTCTCCGCAGCATGCTGGACGTGCTCCGCAGCGTGCTCTACGTGCTCCGCAGCGTGCTGGACGTGCTCCGCAGCGTGCTCTACGTGCTCCGCAGCGTGCTGGACGTGCTCCGCAGCGTGCTCGACGTGCTCCGCAGCGTACTCTACGTGCTCCAGTACGCTCGGCGTGCTCCTCGGCAGCGTGCTCGGCGTGCTCCACAGCGTGCTCGGTGTGCTCCACGTGGGCCTCGTCGTACAGGGCGTCACGGCGGTTGCGCTGCAGCCAGCTGGAGCGCGTCGGCCGATGCCGGTCGTCGTACAGCGGCTTGTACGGCACCGGGTACTGCACGTCCCAGCTCGGCGCACGCTGCGGCCAGAAGTCGAGCAGCCGCTGGTAGTACTTGTACCAGCTCATGTTCCCGGCCGGGCGTTTCCTCAGCCGGCGCACACCGTTGAATTGCAGCAGGTGGCACTCCTTGCGCGCGCAGACACCTCGGTAGTGGTCTCCTGGCAGAAAACCGGCGGCAGAAGAACCAGCAGGCACAGCCGCGGTAGATACATCTTGCAGGTGTCGTTAGCAGCAGTTGGCGCACGTGTTTGCCGACCTCGCTACGTCGGCTGAGTGAGCGCCGTACACGATGAGGGAAAGCTCCCATGTTCAGGGAGCAAAGCTCCTCAGCCGGCGCAGCTGCGCCAGCCGTTGGGCGGCCCCGATAGGGTGGAGCCACCGACGCTCGGCTGGCCGGTGAAGGCCGCCCTCGTGGGCGTTGCGGCGGTGAACAAGGTCTGGCCCTCCTGGGCCGTGCCCTGGCCAGCCAGGCTCCCTCAGTAGGGCCGTGAGGGCACCGTCGAGCAGTAAGGGGGCCAGACGCGATGCGCGGTCCTCCGGCGACAGCCTGGCGGTACGCGCCGCTGCTCGCACGAGGGCGCTGGCGGGCAGGGGTGGCAGCGGCGACATGTTGGGGGCGTATCCACGCCAGATGGCTTACGCCCCCCCCCCACCACAGACTCGTATCCCAAACTCTCCGACCTCCACCCCATCCCCCGTCACCGGAATTGTATCCGGGCGGAAGGTTTCGCCACCTTCGGTTGCGTGTTCTCGATGGACTGAGTCGTGCGTACCGCCACAAGTTCTCCACATTGTGGCAGTCAGTTGTGGCGTCTAGTGTACGATGGACTGAGTCGTGCGTACCGCCACAAGTTCTCCACATTGTGGCGGAGCCAGTTGTGGCGTCTAGTGTACGCGGCCCGCAGACCGCGGCACCCGTGCAGGGCGTGCGCCTGTGTTTCAACATAGGTGCCGCACCTGCGAGGCTGCGATAGGGCCTGGCAGGCTGGTATCGGCCACGATTTAGATTGGTCCGGACAGGGAGATTCTCGGAGACGGCCTTGGCCAGGTGGATGTACTGACCAGGGAATAGTAGTCGTGTCTGATTGGAACTCGCTGTGGGAACGTCCTCTCGGCAGGTTTTGTTATATTGTCACGAGCACATCACAAGTGGGTGATCGATCAAGCTCTTTCGACGTGCCCATGTTTCATCTCCCTGCTTACGTAGACACCTCTACGTGTTCAGCGTGCTTCTTGTTTATGTTTTGCTTTCTAGGCAATTTATTTGCGTTGTAATCCAATCTAACTACCTTTAGCCCATCTCTCCATGACCGACGCAGTCGATGCGCCCCTAACCCCCCCCCCGTACCTTTAGCCCATGGAGAGAATTTCATGCCGCCCGGCGAAAATAGATTCTCTCGGTAATGCATACATACCGAGCAGTAGCCCAGAGTGCCTTCTGGTGTCACCCTTAGAGTGCCACGGATAAGCTGATAAACTCGAAACCTGATTCAATCGGTGAGTGTTTTGCAATGTAAAGGTGAAGGTGGGCCGCTCGCGCTTCTTCCATCTGGTGCTGAGTAATGTGAGCAACATGGAATAAGTGCTCCATGAGCTGTTCAAGTACAACTATAGCATCTGATTCGCAAACATTAATACAACTAGATGGATGGATGGACGGAAGGGTGGATCGATCTTCACCTTACCGTCTGGTCGTTCGCTTGGGTACCCACTATAGTTAACACTCGTCGCTTTCCACTTTCAATAAAGTTACCCGTTTTTGTCCACCCACAAATCTGCACATGAGCCACGCTTCGCTTCCCGATTCATGTATTACCTTTGGCAATTCGTTCGTGGATTTGTTGAACAGCTGTGGTTTGTTGCTTGCTGACTCCATTTTCTAATGTTTTCTTATGCCTAACGTCACCATCGACTCTCCATCTCCTTACAGCTTCACCATCGCATATCGGTCGCATATAGTTAATTTGTGCACGAGCTTGCGCCTTGAATATGTAGGAATGTGAGCACTGTTTATCTGTGGCTTCTGGTCATCTTTTTCGAAGAAGACTGTGATTTCTCTCCCCTATTGAGATATCTGGTTCGTTGTGATGACTGCTGCTATATAATTATTTTCTGATTTATTTCTCGGTCCCGTTGTTATTCTAGTGTGCATTGTTGGCTTCTACTTGTCCACTTCCTCTCTGTGCCCAACGGTACCGACTGTCGCCGAAGGCCAAGACCCGCTCAGCGCCGTCCCCAGACGAAGGCCGTTCTGACTTGCCGGTCGCGATACCGGCGGTGGGTGCGGTGTGGCGCCGTCCATCGCTTGTGACCGTTCGCTTCCAACGAATCCACTAGACTGCAGGCCTGTTCCCTTACTTCCGTCCATTTAAAGTTATTGTAAAACGAAATCTTTCCACTTGGTATATCGAGTGAAGCCTTATTCTTGCCAATACCCATTGTGGTTTCAGACTCGCCAAAAGACTCGTTTCAGACTCGTTGATCACCTTGCAATATTGGACACTGCTGTGCGTGAAGCTTTTGTTTATAAACACTCCTAACATTATTTGACACTCAAAACATATGGTTCAACTAGGCATAATGCCATTCCCACAACTGCTTCGATATGGTATTATAGGAAGTATGGTTGCTTTCTCATTGCGAGTTTTATGAGATGGTTCCATCAGTGAGAATTGTCTACTCCAAAACAGTTGAACGGAGATTCACAGGGATGTATTCTGAATGCGATTCTCTATGGCATCCTAATCAATGACATGTGAAGTAGTACCCGCAACACCCAGCAAATCTTTGTTGATTGCAATGTGGATTACGTCTGAACTGCAGCTTCAATTTTGCACTGATAATATTGCAAGGTGGAGCTTCACAAACTGTCTCCGATTATCTAGCATCGAAACAAAATGCATATTTCTGAAGCAGATAACTCGCATACAGCGACCATGTATGCAATGTATTAATGTATGCATGAACCGACGCAGAATTCCACTTTGCTAGTTACCAAAGTTTATCGGTGTTTTATCCGACAAACGACTGACATGCTCACCACATAACAAGAACGCAAAAGAACACACTACAAGCAGATGAACATTCTAAAAGTCGCCTCGTGGGTTATGGCGATGGGATATTTGTAAGATTATGCGGTACCCTTGTTTGCTCCATACTCGACTACTCGAGCAGTGTATCGTGGTGCACTCTCACCGTAAAGGAGACTCTGAATACTGTTCACCATGCATGTATGTATTATACTTTGCACGGGGGCTTTCTGTTCTATCCCCTCCTGTCTTCCTCTTCCGATGGGTCACAAACACGCACCAGCGGCGGGCAAGGCACTTAGTATTGTACGAACGCAAGGCACAAATCCGGCGCTCTGACACCAGTCCGCTCTCGACTCCTCACGCCACCCGACTCCCGCCGGCCGGCCGGGGTCACCGGATGACCCCTCTGCCGGCTGGGCGTGAAACCCCGAGTTCCTCACTCGGCCGCTAGATGGGCTGTGCTCAGGACACAACACCCCACCCCCCTTAAACACATCTACATCTCCTCAATCAGACGTTTGGGCGTTCGCGTGGCCCTGTCCGATCGCCGAGGCCGTGGGACGCCCGGTCCCACCGATACCGCGGCACCACGCGCAATCCCGCCGGCGGCACTCGCATTGGCGGCTATCTCCGCATCAGCTGCACGGCCACCAGCGTCAGCGCCGTAGGCCGAGCGGCTCCAGCCGCCAGCACCGCTGCTTGCGTCACGTCTGTCGCCACCTGCCGCACTGCTGCTGCGGTCGCCGACGCCACGGGAAGCCTCCGGGGTCCCGTCCTCCTCGTCTTCCGCGCCCGCCAGCTGACCGCGCTCGCCATCCGTGGTGGTGGCATTCTCGCTGCCCTCGCCGTCGTCTGCGCTCACCACTCGCCGTCCCCTGCCGCCCTCCGGGGCATGAGCGCTCGGCGCACGCTCGCCGGCGTCCGCGCAGTCGCCACCGCTACGGACGATCTGCGGTGCCGCGATCGCGGGCTCGCGAGCTGCAGCAGCCACACGTGTCCAGCCTGGTGGCGCACCATGTCCGCGCTCCGGTCGCTGTTCTCCGTTGTCGCCTCGATCCGTGGCGGGTGCGTCACCTCGCTGCTCCGCCGCCAGCAGTTGGTCAACGTGGCGAGACCAGATAGCGTGCCCCACGTCCACTTCGTAGGACACGGGACCGGGGCGTGCGACAACTGTCCCGCGCACCCACTTACTCGCGCCGGTGTAACACCGCGCCCACACGGCTGCCCCTAGCCGAAATTCTCTCAACCTGCCACCTGCTGATTCCTGCAGCCGCTGGCCGGCCTCTTGTAGGGCTGTGTCCGCACTCGGCACCAGCAGGTTTAGCCGTGTGCGGATGTCCCGGCCGTACAGCATTTCTGCTGGCGTACGCCCTGTGGCCGCATGCGGAGTCGCCCTATAGGCCATCAGTGCGCGGGCCAACGCGAGGTCCACTCCGCCGCCCGCAGCCACGGTCGTCCTCAGGGCGTTCTTCAACGTGCCGACCGCCCGCTCCGCTAACCCGTTTGATGAGGCGTGGTACGGAGCGACGCGAACGTGACGAATGCCGTTGGCTCGCATGAAAGTGGCGAACTCGTGGCTGGCGAACTGAGGGCCGTTGTCAGTCACTACTTGCAGTGGCAGCCCCAGCCGAGCGAACATGTCCCTCATTACGGCCACTGTCCGGCCGGCCGTCGTTGTCTTCATCGGTACCGCCTCCAGCCACTTGGAATAACTGTCCACGACGACGAGGAAGCTACAGCCCAACATCGGGCCCATGAAGTCGGCATGGATGCGCTGCCATGGCCCGCTGGCGGGCTCCCAGGCGTGCCGAGCCGCGTGAGGGGGCGCTGCCCTCCTGGCGACGCAGGCGTCGCAGTCGCGCGCCAGCGCCTCGAGCTCGGCGTCCAGCCCCGGCCACCAGACGAACCGCCGCGACAGCTGCTTCATTTTCGTGGATCCGAAGTGTCCTTCGTGCAGCTCCTTCTTCACGGCACTCCTAAGCCCACGCGGCACCACGACCCGACCGCCCCAGAGCACGCAGTCGGCGTCTGTGGAGAGTTCCTCTTGTCGAGTCTTGAACGGGACAAGGTCAGGGTCCACCACCGCCGGCCAGCCGGATCGCACCGCCGCCAGTACTCGGGCGAGCACTGGATCCCGCCGCGTGGCCGTGGCGATGTCGCGTGCAGTCAGACCTGGTCCCTCGTCCGCGACGAAAAGCACGCAGCCACTGCCATGCTCCGCCTCCTCTTCTGCCGCCGCCCGCTCGTCCGCCGGGTTGGAGACCGGCAGCCGCGACAGGGTGTCCACTACCCTCATCGCATCGGTGCGACGTAGCTCCACCCGGTACTGATATGCAGCCAGCTGGAGCGCGTAGCGCTGCATACGTGCCGCGGCCAGGCACGGCAGCTCCCGGTCAGGGCTTAAGATCCGTGACAGAGTCCTGTTGTCCACCACCAGGGTGAAAGGCCGCCCGAAGACAAACTGGTGGAACCGTTTGACCCCGAAGGACACGGCCAGTGCCTCCTTCTCCACTTGGGCGTACTTGCGCTCAGTGGGGCTCAGGGTCCGGGAAGCGTATTGTACTGGTCGTTCCATCCCGTCCGGCATCGCCTGGAGCAGAGCCGCTCCCAGGCCGGTTGAGCTGGCGTCTGTGACCAGCCGCAGAGGCAGAGCCGGATCGTACCGCACCAGAACCGGCGCTGTTACCAGCATCTGCTTTATGCGGGTCACGGCCGCTGAGCAGGCTTCGGTCCACTTCCACTTCACGTCCTTCTTCAGCAGAGCGTACAGCGGAGCCAGCACCGTCGCCAGGTTTGGCAACAGCCGCTGGTAGTAGCTGATGGAGCCGATCAGAGACTTCAGCTGGTGGACGTTCTGCGGTTCCGGTGCCCGCTTGATGGCGCTGGTCTTCTCCTCCAGAGGGCGCAATCCTGTTGCCGACACCCTCCACCCGAGGTACACCACCTCATGCAAGTCAAACTCGCACTTTTCCTTCTTGAGCCGCATTCCGTTGTCCTCCAGTCGCGTTAGGACCCTGTCCAACCGCTGGAGTAGCTCACGGTCACCGTCTGCCGTGACGAGGATGTCGTCGAGGTAGCACACAACCCCGGGGAGACCATCCAGCACACGGTCCATGATGGCCTGAAACACCGCCCCACAGACGCTGATGCCGTAGGGCAGTCGGTTCATACGGAACGAACCTCGGTGCGTGGTGACCGTCGTCACGTCCTTGGATTTGTCGTCCAGCTCGCACTGCAAATATGCGTTCCGACAGTCCAGCTTGGCAAACTTCCTGCCTTTGATGCTGGCGAAGAGCGCCTCTGGCGTGGGCATCGGGTACTTCAATGGCTCCAGCTGAGGGTTGACTGTGATCCGGTAGTCTGCACACAGTCGCACTCCATCTTGCTTGGGGATAGGCACCAGAGGTGTGCCCCAGCCAGAGAAGTCGCCAGGCTGCACCTTCTCTGCTATGCCCTGGCTAACCCATCTGTCCAGCTCGCGCTCGATGGCATCCTGGAGGGCGAAGGGCACAGGCCTGGCCCGCCGGTACACTGGCTGGGCCCCCGGCTTCAGCTTCAGTGACACCTTGGTGGGAATCCTGCCCAACTCCTCCCCGAACACACTCTGGTGTCGTTCAATCACCTGTTGCAGTGTCAGCCCGGGCATCACTGGGCAAACCGCAGGTGCATCAAGCTCTGCCCTCTTCTTCAGCACCTTGAGCCACTCCCTTCCCAGCAGAGGGCGGTGTGGACCGATGTCCGACACCACCAGACGCAGGCGCACAGACTGGCCACCTGCCTGCACCAGCACCTCCCCCTCGCCCCGCAGGCGGATGGTCTGGCCTGTGAATGAGGTCAGTCGCAGCCGACAGGGTCGCAGCTTGAGGGCAGGGAGGGCTGTGCAGTTGCTGACAATGCTGACTGGAGACCCAGTGTCCACTAGCATGGTCAGATGCTGCCCGTTGACCCGGACCTTGGCATACTCCGCCCCTTCGGGCAGAATGGCATTCACTTGCCAATCGCCAGCTTCGGTCAACTCGCCACTGCTCTGCTGCACTAGCTTCACCTTGCTCTGCTGATGGCAGTTGCGACGCATATGTCCAATTCGTCCACACTCGAAACACCGCAGACCCTTGATCCTGCTCTGCCGTGCTTGCTCCGGACAGTCCCGCTTCCAATGACCGTACTGCCCACACTTGAAGCAGGCCTTCTTGTCCCCTGTCAGGGCCCTACCTGGCGCTGGGTTCGGCCGCCGCTGTGGCTGAACTGCCTGAACCTGCTGTTGTGGCTGGTACTCCGCCACACTGGCCTGCTGCATCTCCAGTACCAGCTTTTGCGTCTGCTCAGCTGCCCGCGCCAGGGCAGCCACTTCCTGTAGGGTCAACCCATCACCCTTCTCAGCAGCACGCTGGAGCAGCTTCTCCTGGAGGCGAGACCTGCTGCCTGCGATGGCCTGATCCCTGAGCGCGTTTGTGAGCTGCTCACCAGGGAAGTTACACCTCCCTGCCGCCAACCGCAGCCGTGCGAGGAAGCCTTCAAAGGATTCCCCCTCTTGCATCCGTATGCGCCGGAACGCCATCCTCTCAGCGATGGCGTTACGCTCTGGTGCAAGGTAGGCCCGTAGCTTGGAGACGCATGTAGCATACTCCCCTTGCACCCCGTGAGGTGCTGGCAGCGTGGTATATACCTCCTGCAATTCAGGACCCAGCAAGTGCAGGAGCACTGCCGTCTTCCGCCCCTCAGCCACAATGTCCAGTGCGGCCAAGTAGACCTCGACGCTGTGCAGCCACCGCTCGAAGTCATGACCGATCTGATAGGGTGCCACCCCCGGGCAGACCCAGAGCGGCTGTAGCCATGCAATGTAGTCACGAAGTCACAGCAGCCGACCGGCAGTCCTCCCAGATGCGCTAAGCACGCACAGCACCGCACAGCACGCACCGCCACACACCCCCGCGGCCACTGGCCTTGGTTCAGGTCGCGCTGCAGCTAGGCGCCTACGGCGTTCTTCCTTGCGCCTACGCGCGAGTCGAGTACTGTCCCGCCATACACGCAGCGGGGACGTCCGGACGGGAAAAATGGCGGCCGCCTCGTCCACGTGCGACGCGGGGAAATCCGCGAGATGGTTTCGGCGGCTCCGCCACAATCAGACTCCTCGTCCCGGTGACTCGCACGCACAAAACCGAGGGTAGATCGCGTCCGCAGTGCCCGCCAACAGGTGCGTCTGTCACTCCGACCCAAACGCAGCACTCTGCCAGTCCGAACAGGTATGCAGAGTCCTCCGCGATTCCGAACGCTCCTGGTCGCCAAGTGTTCTATCCCCTCCTGTCTTCCTCTTCCGATGGGTCACAAACACGCACCAGCGGCGGGCAAGGCACTTAGTATTGTACGAACGCAAGGCACAAATCCGGCGCTCTGACACCAGTCCGCTCTCGACTCCTCACGCCACCCGACTCCCGCCGGCCGGCCGGGGTCACCGGATGACCCCTCTGCCGGCTGGGCGTGAAACCCCGAGTTCCTCACTCGGCCGCTAGATGGGCTGTGCTCAGGACACAACACTTTCCCCTTACCGCATGGCATGCCTCTTAGTCGGAGCACATCAACCCCCACTAGATATCCGCCGGAAGTGTTTGACATTGAAATTCGTGCTTCGTATTTCGCAAATCCTCCACAACCATCGCACAGTGCAATATTCAACACACTCGACTGAGCATTTCCTGTCAGGCCGCCGATCTACAGCGAGACTCTTTTGCGTGTGGTTTCTCAGTGGGTGTGAGACGAGCAGCTACCAGTTTATAAAGTGGTGCATGTTAAAGCGTCCACAGTCGAGCCCTCGCGGATGCCACCTGTCGATTTCGACCTGTTACCCACGTTACATGGGAAATCCGAAGCCACTCCTGCTGAATTGTGGGCTAGTTTCTGTACAGCCCAACATAATTTAATGGTAATGAACTTATTTGTATTATCCAGCACATGCGAACGGCATGCTCATGGCAGTTCTTGCCCTCAAATTCCTCTACTCATCAAATTCGTATATAGTTTCTGCTCCAAGCTGTAAACACCATGCTTAATCCGATATTTCTGATGGAGTTATATGGCTGCCCTCACCACCTGCAAAAAAAAGATTTTCTACACACTGCTTTGAAGTTGACTCCACTGGGCTATCTCTCGTGTATTGCGGCATATTTTATCCCAATTTACTTTAAATGTGATCAAACAGAAGACCATTGAGACACCACGCAGAATATAATTTTCGAAAATTATTCGTTGCATGCTCCATTTGGCGATGGTTATTTCTATGCCCTTTTATATATATATATATATATATATATAATCGAGCACTAGGTAAAACAAGCACTAGAGTGATGGGAATACTTCCGGTGCTGTTTCCTTGGAAACTTCGGTCACCGCGTTGAGACTGGTTGACCTGGTCCCTACTTGAAAGACCAGGAGCGTTCTTTGTTGTGGTTGCCATGTGTTGCATAGTTTTGTCAGCTCCCCAGGCGTCTCGCCACACTGGTGCCCTACTGGGGGGACGCCTGTACCCCGCGAACGGGAGAACGCCAGACGTCCTACGGCTCCACGCCACACTGGGCAGGCAGCGCATTCGCACGCCCGGGAGAGACTCACCACCCCGGCCGAGCTTCAGCGCCGCCCACTCCTTGACCCCAGCAGGCCGGGCCGGCAGACTGGGAAACCCAGGCCCCCAGTCCGAGGTGACCCACCACTTGACCAGCATGAGGCTCTACGGGCCCGCCCGCTGGGCCCGTAGTCTGGGATATCTGGACCAAAGAGGCGTGTTGCTCCCTCGTCACAACTAGCACCGTGCGACGGGGGAACTTAGCCTCCGGGACTCAGTCAACCACGGGGGACGGGCCAAGGGCGCGCGACTACCCCGATAAAACCGAGCTGGTGGGCAGGACCTGGGAAGTTTCCCCGCCTTCTCGCAGTAGGGAGAGCCGGTGTTGCAAGGCCATGTGAAGAAATTTGATGTTGAAGTGGGATGGACATTGTAATGGGAACCCACGGATGGAAGGACGAGTGAGATACTGTCTGTCCCCTCACCGGTAGGATGGGCGCCGGATCGTCTGCCTCGTCGGGGAGGGGGGTATTATGGTGCTCGTTGTGCACAAAATGTATTAGTATTTTGATCGACAGAAACAAATATAATGATCAAATCCTGTGCTATATTCAAACATGACGCCAAAATGTAAGAGCATGGTAGTAACATCACCGAATATATGTTTGGTGAAACAATCGGCTAGGTGTTAATTTTTTTCTGTATTGCATTTCGCCCTAATAAGAGGGAGACTCCAGCGCTAGGCAGAATAGCAGTCGCAATGACTCTGCTATTGCTATGCTTCAGGGTGGCCAAAAGGGCCCTGTAGTCCTGCAGCAGCTCCTCACTCCTAGCAGGACCTATGTTATTTACTCCTGCCTGCACTAAACTTGTGCTCGCTGTTGGCCTGTGCTACCACTAACACCTTGCCAATGAGACTGCTCACAATGTGTTCCAGGCATTCAAGAGCTCCAGATGCGTGGTTAATGTTTTGTTATCGCTTATCTGGCGTTGATCAGTCTCGAATACAACTGGAATGCAAGTTATCACCACGTTAGCTTCACTATCACTTGAACTATCCACATCACACATATACACTATCCACATATCACACGTACACTATCCAAATATCGACAGTTTATTGATCTTGTAGCATTTGCCACGGTGCCTTTATCTGCACTTGTATGGCTGTGCCGCCGCCGGCACGTGACTCTGCTAGGGGACATGACGTAAGAAGCAAATGTATTACCACATACTTCATAGCATACATCCACATGTGCAGCTGTATTTGCGCTGAATGGCAGCGTAACTGAGGCCTTGCCTGACGTCCGGGAATATTTGTCATGTCTGATTGGAACTTGCTATGGGAACGTCCTCTCCGCAGGTTTTGTTGTAATATTATCACGAGCACATCACAAGTGGGTGATCGATCAAGCTCTTTCGACGTGCCCATGTTTCGTCTCTTTGCTTACGTAAAGTGCTTACGTAAACCTTTACGTGTTCAGCGTACGTCTTTTTCACGTTGTGCTTTATACAGTTGATTTTCGTTGTAATCCAGTCTAACTCCACCTTTGGCCCATCGCTCCATGACCGACGCAGTCGATGCGCCACTACCCCCCCCCCGTACCTTTAGCCGGTATAGGTAACTTCATTCCGCCAGGCAAGTTTCGATTTTGTCTCAGTAAGGCATGCATACCGAACAGTAGTCCCGGAGTGCCTTCTGGTGTCCCTTACAAAGGACCACGGATGAGCTTCTGATCAACTGGAAAGATTTCCACCTATGCAGAATTTGACTATCGTCAGAAGCCTGCGTTTTGGTCCAGCAGTTTTTCCGAATACTTTGAATTTGTTGGTATGTTCGTATTCGCCATGCTCTGCTATGGTACTCTCGCATCGTGCAGTCACTGGTGGAGCTAGACTTTCTGGTTGTTCCCGTTACTTAACAGGTCCTATCACTGTCAAATTTGGCTCCCAACCGTCTAATATCAGTGATTATTTTGCAATGTAAACAGAGTTTTTCACGGATACGAAGTGAAGGTGGCCCACTCGCGCTTCTTTCATCTGGTACGTGACGAGTATGTGGGGAACACGGGACGATGAATGCTCCACGGGCTTTTCAGGTACAACTAACATCTGACTCGCAAACATTAATACGACCAGAAAGATAATCGGTCGGTCGATCTTCGCCTTTCCGGCTGGTCGTTCGCCTGGGTGACCGCCATAGTTAGTCATCGCTTTCCAATTTCAGCAAAGTTACCCGTTTGTGTCCATCCACCTAGCAAATCTGCATGGTGGCCGTTTCAATTCCCGATTAATGTGTTGCATTGATCCCTTCGTTCCAGTGGATCAATTGTTTGTCGCTTGCCTACTCGATTTTCTGATGTTTTCTTATGCCCGCCGTTCCCGTCTTCTGTCCATCTCCTCACAACTTCGCCATCGCATCTCTGTCGCATATATAGTTAATTTGTGCACCAACTTGCACGCTGATGTCGGAATGTGTACTATGCTTCGGTTTCTGGTCATCGCTTTCGAGGAAGACATTCTCCTGGATTTCCCAACCTATGAGAATATCTGGTTTGTGGTGGTGATGGCCGCCGCCGATTTCTCTATCTGTTTCTCGGTTCCTTTGTTACTCGAGTATGTGCATAGTCTTCTATTTGCACATTGTTGATTGCTGGTTTATTTTATACTAGTCATCTGACGCCATCACAACGAATCTTTTCTGCAGACAGCTGGTTTCATACACTGATGTACCAATATCCCAAACTGGATTGAAGGGCAACTCCTCTCCACAAGGAGCATGTGGAATGGTGAGCAGAGTTTGTGCATGGCGACTGTGCAGCACACACGTACCCAGACGGTGGACGGAGCGGCGGAGACGTAACTTCTCCCGGTCAATGTTGGGTCAGAGACGCCGCGGCCACCTGGCGTCAACATATAGGACGCGAGGACGCCAAACTTTTTCATAGGCATATTTAATTTAAGTTACATATACTATGCGAGAAGTAGGCACACGCAACAATTCGGATCAATCGAGGAAATAGTGCATCGCCGACTTGAAAGAACACCGGGGCACCGCCCGTGGCGAGCCATATCTGCCTGAACAGACGGCATGCAGCGGCGCATCTACATTACTCCGCCTCGCGAGCTATGTCGTGCACCATATGTTTCACCATTGTGTGGTGACCTTTCTCGTCGCATTTCACGTCCTGATTAATTTGTTTCTCTCGCTTCCTCCTGGTGTGATTTCTGGTGTTCTTGACACTGCCAGTCATTTCATCTGCGAAGATTGTTGCTGGTGCATCGGTGGTGCTGAATCAACAGAAGGATCGAACAGGGATTCCATCGGAGCCCAAACCCAGCTGAAGGCGCCAGTCGCAACACATTGCTGCTTGCGTGATTAAGTGGTGCATGTTGAATCACCCGGACGAGCCCTTGCTGATGCCACCTGTCCATTTCGACCTCTACCTGTGCTACATGGGAAATCCAAAACCACTCTGCCGAATTTCGTGGGCTAGCTCCTTTTATATAATTTAATGGTAGAAAGCCTGTTTTTTTGTCATTCAGCACATGCGAACAGCATGCTCATGACACTTATTGCTCTGACATTCTTCTGCCCGTCAAACCGTGGTCACGCTGTAAATACCCTGCTTAAGCCGTTTTTCCGATGTAGTCCTATGGCGGCCCTCGCCGCTTAAAAACTTATTTATACCGGACTGCTTTGAATTTGACTGGCTATATTCCGGCCTCCAGAAAACTTGCAGGAGCTCCACCAACCCAGGCAAGAGCACGAAATGGAGTGGCGGCAACTCCAAAAACAACGAAATCGAGTCGGGTAGGGCTTCTCGAAGAATGTACAGTCGGCTGGCCAACAGCCAATCGCTGTTTACATCGAAGAGAAGAGACCTCTCAGATTACAATATTTCGCAACATTCTCCCCGCCGTTGCGGGAGGAAATGAGTCAATACGATAGTACATTCTCTACTGCAACAGTCGACACTATAAATAAGAAACCGGTCACAGATACGCAAGGCACAGAACAGTCCTAACCGTACGTTGCCACGCTACAACATCTAATTGCGGCAGAAACCTGGAAATCGGCTAACTCTACCACTTCTGTTCGGCGCAACCACAACAGTAATGTCCACACTCTGGCCAGCGCTCCGACCGCCGCTGGGTTCAGCGCTCCGACCGCCGCTGGGTTCAGCGCTCCGACCGCCGCTGGGTTCAGCGCACCGACTGGCGGTGGGTTCAGCGCTCCGACTGGCGCTGGGTTCAGCGCTCCGACCGCCGCTGGGTTCAGCGCACCAATCCTCCCGGACTAACTCGAAGCCGTGCAGTCGTGCAGTCGTGCAGTCGTACAGTAGATGAGTCGATTTGCCTTGCAATTCATAACTTAAAACGGTTACCCAAACGTGCAACGGACGAAGATGAGCCGGATTACAAAACACCGTACTAACTACACACAACCCTGGATGAAAGCGTGCTGCTACTAACCACTACTAACAACTAAAACGTGGCAGCTGGCGTGATAATCGGTGTGGGCAATTACCTCCTTGTCCGCACGGTAAAGATCCCTCGTGCTCTTCGACGATAATAGGCTAGTGCCGAGCCGGCAAAACCAACTTTCTCGTCAATCCTCCCCCACCCCAACAGCAAATTTTCGTGTAGAGAAGCACACTAAACTAAAGCAAACCTTTGCTTTGCTTTCTAACTTTGCTCAACAACTTTGCTTTGCTTGTCGAGTGATCTCCGCCACGTAGGCGGGGCCACGCACCGCTGCCAACTCCGCCGGCACAGCTGCGGCCGTCACCATCGACATCGACATCGACATAGACATCTTCATCCACGTCGCCGCCGCCATCACCACCTCGGCTCCGGTCGCGCCGCCTCCCCGTGGCGGGAGAAGGCGCGACCCTGCCACCGCACCGTGTTGTCGCTGAGCCGCGACCACGGCCGCTCCCGGCGTGGAGCGGCTCGCCGGTGCAGCGTGTTGCCGCTCGGCTGGAGCCGTTCCCGCGATCCCCGTCAGAGGGGCCCCACACATCGCGGGACCTCGTGTTGACTGGGTCGTCGGCGCGGGGCCGTCTGCTGCCGACGCCGTGGACTGTCTTGGTCGCCAGACGGCCCGATGGAGTCTCTGGCGGGTGCGCAGTACCCCGATCCAATCGGTCCCCGGCCGCCACGTCGGGGTCCCGGCTCTGGGGTGGGGACTCTGAGGTGGCGCGCTGGGTGCGACCGGTCCCCGCATGACTGCATGCCACCCCGGACTCGGCTCCGGTGCGGCTGGAGCCGCGGCGGCCGGGAGGCGTTCCAGTGAGACGCGCCAAGTGCTGCCCGGCCGCTGAGGCGGTGAGCGGCCGCCCCAGGCCCGGGCGGCTATGGAGGGAGCCGCGGCTGGTCGGACGGCTATCGGAGGGGTGTTTGACGCCGGGGGCCCCCGGGCTAGCCGGTATGGAGGAGCCGCGGCTGGTCGGACGGCTATCGGAGGGGTGTTTGACGCCGGAGGTGTCGCCCGCCCGCCGCGGCGAGGGAATAAACTCACGTGTGCGCCAATAAACTCAGTGACTGGGGACGTGGTGGCCGGGCCGCGGCGTGGCGGCCCGGCCGGTGGTGGAATGGTTGCCTGCGGGCCTGGGGCCGCAGAGGGCGGGGCCGGCGCCCTCGTCCTGATAGTAGAGGGGGTCAGGCCCATCCACCCTCGGTGGGCAGTTTGTTGGCGTCCCCCGCTGCCGCTTCGCCCGACCTATGGTTTCCCTCTGCTGGGGCTGCGTCTGAGCCCGTGGCTGCGGCCGGTTGTCCTGCCGCTCGTAGGCAGCGAGACCCGGTCCGCGAAGGGTGAGCCTCAAACACTCCGAGGCTGGTGGACCTACTCGGTGATAAATTCGCGATTTATGCAAAATAGAGCAGTTTTTTTCGTTTCCTTGCGGAAGTAGGATTACAAATAATATACACACCCGGGTAGATATTTAATTAGTACCATATATTTGTTGCTTTCCGGACGTGAAAAGTTGAATTAATCTTGTTATGGGTTCAAAATAGCCCAATTGGTGTTGACTCACCCAAAAACCCTGAAAGGAAACTAATAAACGGGACCAACCCCGCCGGGGATCCGTGGACCCGCGGCGTCTGGTTCGCCCGGGCCGCGCTCCCCGCGTGAGTCTCCGCCGGCGCCCCGTGGCCGGGGTCGGTGTTGCAACAGTTTCTATAAAATTGCACTTTTGACTGTCCCGTAACTGTAAATGATGTGGCACCGTGAGCCAACCGACCGTAAAAGTACCGTAAATGTATACCGTAAATGTAACTCCTCACGAGCCTGAGCTCGCTGCCGGTCTGTGCCGCGGCAGTGACCGGACGTCGGGTCAGAGTCCAATTATCGGCCGACGCGGCTACACCTAGCTCAGCGCTTTTACCGGGCCGACGTCCGCCGACTGCGGCGGGGTCTGGAGCCGAGGCCGGGTGCTCTCGGTGGACTACCCCCGCCAGGCAGTCGTCTCTGAGCGGCCAAGCGATGTGGGTCTGTATCGCTGGCGTTCGCGCGTTCTAAATTAACAACGGATTTCGGCCTTAAATTCAACAGCAGGTAATATCACTGTTGTTCGTCGGCGCGGAACATTTTTAAGTAAGTTTTCTGGTGTTTGACTGTTGCAGTCTATTCGCCGCTGCATAATGCAGACGGTGCAGAGCACTTTGGAACTTTACGACCGGAGTGACGCGGACGCGAGATCCTACTAGACTATTACGTAACTGATATAGGAACTTTCTTACAGGGTCGTGGCCGCGGGACGACTTCGCATCGCGCCAACGACTTCGCATTCAGGGGACACCTGATGGCCCCGGGCGATGACCCTCCTCAGGCTGATGACTCTGCTCAGGCTGAGGTGCTTGTCGCCTCTTGGCCGGAGCTCCTGGAGTGCCTCCATGAGCTACTCGATCGCAGGGCCTGTCGGACGGAGGTCGAGCCGGTCCTGTAGGAGCTCAACGCCGAACACCATTTGGGGTGTGCGGCCGGCCGGACGGGCGGCGGTTGCAACGGTGCTGGTGTACCGGGCACTGCCGCCCGGCACCCGGCCGCCGACCTCCCTCTCGTCCCCCCATGCACGTGTGCCCGTCCACGGGTCCCCTGCCCCCCTTCCTCCAGAGCCGGCTGTGCCGCGCGGTGAGTCACCTGGTCTCCTGACGGGCCCCGATGCATGAACCCCGCGAGGCCAGCCGCCTCCAGCGGGTTTACAGGACCGATCGCGCCAGATCTGTGCGGGGCCTTCTCGAGGGGACGACGCCGCGGTGTGAGGTGTCTGAGGCCGACCTGCGAGCCCACTTTGCCGCGCTCCGGACTGCCCAGCCGGGGAGCGGGAACCGTGGGTGCAGTGTGTGCCGCCGTCGTGGAAGGAGTCGGAGACGGTCCTGCTGAACGCCTGGGCAGAGGCGTGAGATGTCCTGTAACCCGGCCAGAAGGGCTTCAGGTCTTTTGATGGTGTTATGGAGCGCAACTTTGTGATTCAGTGTGCTGTCTATGGGTCGTCGCTCCAATGAAGGGTGTCATGTGGCGTTTGTCGACCTGGCCAATGCGTTTGGATCGGTTCTCCATTCGCACCTTTGGAGTGTTCTGGACGCTCTTTGGTCTACCGGCCGAAGGGAAGCAAAGTGTTCAGCTAAGTAAAAGCACTAGATATCAGAGGTGCCTCCTGCACAGTCCCCCCCCGCCCACCTTCAGCACCTGAACGTCACTCACACTACAACGTAGGCCATCTTTAACGTTAATAGCATATTCCCGTGGGGGCAATGGTTATTAGCATTGTTACGAGCCGCCATGTGGTGACCGCTCAGCCCGCCCCCTGGGCGCGGCGAGCAACGCGGCGGGCTGCTCCTGCCACCATTAGCGGCATCGAACTACTATCTATACTTGGTGCCGGTAGGTGCCACCCCCGGCGGGCAAGGCGCGGAGTCGTCTGCTGAATTGTGTTTTGATATCTGGCAACGTCCCTTGCCGCTGCCGCCGAGCGCCTTCCGGCAGGAACATCCGGTCAGAGCAGGAACGGCTTGCGATGGTCTCGACTGTCGTTTGTTTCGGCCGTTCCGTTTTCGTCGATGTACGGCTGAAAGACAGTCTCTGACGGAAGGAGGCTGGAAGTGCGCGTCACGTACCGAGGTGTCGTTGATTGGGTGTTAGTGGGCTAGACTATCGTTCCTGCTCTGACCGGATGTCCCTGCCGGAAGGCGCTCGGCGGCAGCGGCAAGGGACGTTGCCAGATATCAAAACACAATTCAGCAGACGACTCCGCGCCTTGCCCGCCGGGGGCGGCACCTACCGGCACCGAGTACAGATAGTAGTCCGATGCCGCTAATGGTGGCAGCAGTCCGCCGCGTTGCTCGCCGCGCCCAGGGGGTGGGCTGAGCGGTCACCACATGGCGGCTCGTAACAATGCTAATAACCATTGCCCTCACGGGAATATACCATTAGCATTTACTTACTCGTTCGCTGGCGTTTTTGCTTTGCAGTTGCGACCTACTGTTTGGCTTGCGATGGTCTCGACTCCCGTTTATTTCAGCCGTTCCGTTTTCGTCGATGTACGGCTGAAAGACGCCAAATCACCAAACTGTGCTGAAGGCGGTTCAAACCTCGATGGTCCGGCACGCCTTTAAACGCAATCACCCTGGTGTTGTTCGATACACTTTTGGGGGAGTCGGTGCCCCTTCAATGTCGGCCTTGTTGTAGCAAAGCTGTTTGCGGGGACACCTTGATTTCATAAATTTATCCCCCTCCCCACTGTATGTCGCGGCAGTGTCCGGCAGATTCCATACCCCGGCGCCGATCTACCGAGCTGCTTAGTTGGCACTGCCGCCGTCTGACGGCGTGACCCCGATGCAGGCCGCCGCCGCCGTCTTGAGATGATGAAATGCCAGTGGATGATGTAACAGTCATGGGTGTTGTATGTTAACAAGCCAATTCTGGGAACCCAATGGGCAGGTGTGTAAGTACATGAATAGTATGTCAGTTGTCTGACAGGACACGTGCAGAGCGTATATCTGTGAGGGAAATAGTAGCAAGACAGTGGGATGACAGTGGGATGATAGATATACCCCGTTGCCAATGCTATGTGGGTCAGTGTCATGTCAGGTGAGTTTGTGATGGGTGTATCCGTGATGTCGGGTGTGCCGTCAGGCACGTAAGGACTAGTGTACGTCTAAGTCTGGGATACATGTTTGGATGATGATTGTAATGGTAGCATAATGTTGGTTGACTGCTGGGTGAATGGTACCCCATGACTTGGGTCCGCGGGTGTCTGATGCCAGCTGCCTGTGTGCCGCTGAGCTCAGCAGCTCTGGTGTCGGACACCAGGCCGCTGCGCGGTGTCGCCGCGATTGTGCCGTGAACAGCGTAGGTTCCCACGAGTCGGCCGAGCTCTGTTTGCAACCAGAGCTCTGAGAATTTCTCGGGAGGTCTGAGGGACCGCGCGCCCGCCCGATGCAGTAAAGTTCACCGAGAGAGAGCCATTGTCTGTCGTCGGGTGTCCAGGGCTGTTGCCCTGGAAAGCGCAGTCAGTCGCGTGACCATGACCGTGTCGCGGGTTGGGCCACATGATTGGGCGTTGGCCGTCGCGTTTACCTGGTGGAGAGCCGAGAGCTCGCCCGGGCACTTGTCACCGAGCTGTCGACGCGAGCGGTTGGGGGCTTGGCCCTCCGGTGAAGGCGACAGGCAGTCGGGCCAGTCGTCAGAGGTATGTTTCTGGGACTCTGACTGAGTCACTGCTTGACTGTTCGTGAAGGTGTAAGCCTACGAGAGAAAGTCGTAGAGTACTCGAAGACCGGTCGGTATGGAAGTTGAATTGTATGTCGATGTGAACGCGGTAGTCTCTTGAATATTTGAATGTGTGACCAAAGACTGAGATGACGTGCCGCACTGCCGTGATGTGATGACACGTAACAAGATGACTGTTGTATGTTGAATTGAAATGTATGTTGGCCAATGAGTGATTGTATATCAAGATGTCGATGGCCGTATGAATAGATGTTAAACTCGATCGAAGTGGTGCGTATTGAAAGGCATTCTAGTATTGATTTTGATCTAAATGCTGCACCATTGAAACTGAATAATCGTCGCCATATTTCTGCTTATTAACGGTACAAATATAAGTGCTGGATTTTGAGGCACCTGTCAAGAGACGTTTGGATCAGAACTGAGATTGAAACAGAGCTCCTGAATTCACGAATGATCAATTCTGGTCGAAGCGCCCCAAAGCCAGAGCTATTGAATTCATACCCGGGGCTTATCGTCAACGTTGACGTCCATATAACTATTTACGTAGCCCAAAGAAGATTTCCCCCGACATAAGTGAGATGCCGGGCATGGATGGGAACTTCACTACCTTGTCCCCTTCCAGTGATTTCAATTGTTTACTATGGAGTGTGCCCACCACACGTGTTGGTTGTGTTGCCTGCAACGCTCCTGCCGGTTTGCGGCGTGCAGATAGCCAATACATTTGGTCCGTCCATTGCCTTGATATATTGTGCCCCCCTCCCCCAATGGTTTCTGAAGTCAACGCCCGTGGCTGTATCACTACATGGCTGATTGCCTTTTTACTACTGTAACGTGCACTTCTAATTGTTTCGTTTTGACAACTGTACCAAGATAAGTCTCAAAAGTTGTAATGCCAAATTCCGCATCTAGTGTTGATAGTTTTCGATGTTTCTAGTACTAAGAGATAGCAGTGTCTTGCATGTGATTTTTTAACCTTCCCTTGCCTTGGCGTACAGGCATACATTTCTTTGAAGAGACTATTCCAGTTACATAGTCGAGTTTGACCTGAACACATGAACTGTCTAGGACGTTGACTCCTAACTGCATGCTCATTGTTTGCCAACTGTGCTCCGCTTCATCGCAATTTGTCTCCCCAGTTATCCTGGATGGCAGCAAGACTGGCGTCGAGTTACCACAGTTAACTTTCTCAGTGTTGCTACCGTTCATCAGTGTCGTTGGGGTCTGCCAATCAGCTGTCTAATTGCTCCCACAACAGCAAGTGGTGTGCCTGGGTCTGAGCAACAGTGAGTGGGGTCACTGACTGAGCAGCAGTGGTGAGTGGTGTCACTGACTGAGCAACAGTGGTGCGTGGGGTCACTGCGACTGAACAACACCTGTTGAGTGGGGTCACTGACTGAGCAACAGCAGTAAATGGGGTCACTGACTGAGCAACAGCAGTGCGTGGGGTCACTGACCGATCAGCAGTGCGTGGGGTCACTGGCCGATCAGCAGTGAGTGGGGTCACTGACTGTGAGCAAACCCGGTGAGTGGGGTCACTGACTGCGAGCAACAGCGATGGATTGTAGCACTGACTATGTGAGCAATAGCAGTGAGTCGTGTCACTGACTGTGAGCAATGAGCGATGTGACTGTGACTGTGGGCAACAGCGGTGAGTGGTATCAGACAGCGTCGGCATTATCCGTTGTGCACATGGAGTTTCAATCTTGACCATTTGTTTTTCTGGCACAAGGAGACAATATATCTATAGGTCTTCGTATCTATTTGAGGTACTAATACTCTGCGATACATTTGATACACAGCCCCACCGCCATTTTTGTCATTTGTCTGCTGCGTTGGTTGTCATTTGACCTTCCGTCAGTAGACCACTTTACGGTTGGATCGTGTCCGTTTTGCTGCTGAATAATCATGAGTTGCAGTACCTATGCCCACTGGACTGACGAGAATACCATCAGAAGCGTGAATTATTGACGTTGGAGACCCCAAATACACATTATATTGCAACACAAAATTATTGCCGTCCTCTAATATCCGACTGGGTTTTTGGAAAATCGCATGCAACTGGGATAGCTCTCGAGACCCTCGTGATAGCCTCCCGTACCAGTAGTTCGAAAATTTGCCGATGGGGCGCTAGTTGTCAAGCTAGTCTCCGTCGACCGGTATCGTGCTAGTGTGGTCACAACTTTTGCAAATTTGATCGTATGATGCAAAGATGGTTATTACTGATACTTCGTACACGATGACATTGCATAATCAATGCAGCCAGTCGCGCAACTAAGGCCTGTTTACGCGTGGCTGAATCCTGTCGTCGCCAGAGTCTGACATCAGCGGCTGACGGCGGCAAACGGCAGCAGACTGTCTGACGGCAGCAGACTGTCTGACGGCGGCAGACTGTCGGACGGCAGCAGACTGTCGGACGGCAGCAGACTGTCGGACGGCGCAGACTGTCGGACGGCGGCAACTTCGACGGCAGCAGACTGTCGGACGGCAGCAGACTGTCTGACGGCGGCAGACTGTCGGACGGCGGCAGACTGTCGGACGGCGGCAGACTGTCGGACGGCGGCAGACTGTCGGACGGCGGCAGACTGTCGGACGGCGGCAGACTGTCGGACGGCGGCAGACTGTCGGACGGCGGCAGACTGTCGGACGGCGGCAGACTGTCGGACGGCGGCAGACTGTCGGACGGCGGCAGACTGTCGGACGGCGGCAGACTGTCGGACGGCGGCAGACTGTCGGACGGCGGCAGACTGTCGGACGGCGGCAGACTGTCGGACGGCGGCAGACTGTCGGACGGCGGCAGACTGTCTGACGGCGGCAGACTCTGACGTGATTCTTCATTGTGCAAAAGTCACGCTGGCGAAATTGTCGATCCAACGCGCCATGAATCGTCTCTGTTGTTTGTTTACTGTAGCACAAATCCAGTGTGGCGCTGGTTGACTCAATCGGTACCACTTGTGAGCGTAGACAGCATTCTTTCCTAGTGAGTAGGTATTACCTCGCTACGAGAGACTCTTGCGCGTTGAATGTGATTGACTTCTGTTTTTTTTTGTATTTGTATTCGGAATGTGATGGCATGCTTGCAATAAATACGGACGCAGAGAACGAAGTTTCTATTAGAGCTGAAGCAATGCATGGAAAACTAAGCTGTTATCCGGATGGAGAGACAGTTTTATTTAGAAACCGAACGAGATGGAACAAGTTCATTGCATCTTCGATTAGATTTAACTTTGGGAAGGAGGGGACTTCACTGCGAAACAGGTATACATTGTTCGTGAAACATAATGGAATATACTACTGCCTGAATACTGAATGGACGCGTCCCAAAGTGGTATCGATGTCTTACTTATTGGTTATGTTTATGAAGCTTCCACTGCATGTCTTGTTTCCACCAGTACCTTATGCGAATTCATGTTTATGTTATTCGTACATTACGGGTATCTTCATGGGTACACTTGTGGCACCGTTTGGTTTGAAGGACTGAAGCAACTTTTAGACACATGTTTCCAAGGCGAATTTAGACATCTTGCTGCACTTATTTTGAGATTTCACACCTAATTAAAGTCTATTATTTTAACACTGCTACGGAACGCTCATCCGAGCCAGCCAGACCCCGCTCCCCCCCTCCCAACCACCACATAATTGTGACGCTGGCTTATTCCCGGTCAGTGCCACAAATATTGTTTAGTGAGGTATTTGATCAAATGAGTCACCAGGTGATCATACTAAGGGCCCTGGCCAAGGGCGGATCCAGGAATTTTCATGAGTCATATTTTCGTCGGTGGAGCCAAGTTCGAATTTTTCATTCGACTGCAACATTCGTTGACCAGACCGGTAGGGGTGCACTCGAACATACTGAAGGGCGCCTTTTTGTCTCGGCAACTGTTCCTCCGAAAGGGGCGTCATTGGCTGAACAAACCATTCGAGTGCATGTATATATGGCTTGAACACTCCTCGCCGTCTCCCGGATCCGCCATTAGGCAAATGTCTGGCTCGGACACTGCTTGTGATGCGTTATTACCGCTTGTCCTGCTCCACCCTTTAAACTTAGACGACATTTTTTATTCCACTCATCCCCCTCTGACAAGATTAAGCTCAATTAGACATTTCCGCACGTAGCAAGGTAGTATGAACAGTTTAACTACAAATTATAACCACATGAACAGCAAAGTAACTACCATATTCAGACGCATGTGCTGCTCAGAAGTTTTCGTAGAAATCCGTCTCAGGCGCCTGCCAATACTTGCTCATGGAACCGACTATGATAGTCACGAAATTAAAATGTTGGGACCAAGTATAGAAATAAAGTTAGGAAAAGTCGACTAGTTTCACGCCCCTATCAAAACTGGCTACGGAACAGGAGGCGAAAAACCAGTGGGGCGGAATCCCCCTTCTACCGAAGAAGGGCTAAACATTGATACGCGAATGGATGATACGTGTATATGCATATATCCGAAATATATTGCTCTTCATGAGACGCGCGTCCCGTATCCAAGTTGCAAGTTGATCGACCACACTACAAATATCTGACGCCGAGATGAAGACTAACTCAATCCTCGTGCTGATGCACGACTCAGTTCTCAGGGAATGCTAAAGGTGCTAAGATTTGGCCGTTCGGTGGCCGCTGGAGGCTGGCGCAATATATCGTACGTCCAGTCGGCTCGCCGATGCACACACAGGCGATTGTGTCTCTCGAAGTTGGCAAACATCCACTCGCATCTGACAGCGACATATTTCTGTTTGCTGCAAATATTTACAAAGGTACGGCTGTTTTCATCTCTGCACAACCACCGGATAAGCAGCAGACCTACCACAGTTCCGAGCGCATTTTCGGTATGCAAGGAATGAACTACGCTGCACGCAACCCTGTAACGCCACCGCGCAGCTGCTATGGGAGGTACTGCGAGTGCGATTGAGCGATACAGTGATGACGCGTCAGCTGCGATGTTGCGTCACAAAGCGTGGAAACATGCTCGACGGCCGCAAGCGCATCAATCGGCGTACAACGATCAACAGATCACGCATGGACTCCTGAGTGCTTCGCCGTCTGCCAACACGTAATGGCGATGCCTCGGTCTCACAAAGGTTGAGGGTCCGATGGTAAGTATGTCACTCCCTATCTAAAAAAAAGCAGTGCACGGTTCGCGAGGATGTCCCAAATGTAGTCGTTTTCGTGCCGCGCATTTTGTGCCCTGTGCATCTCGTACGGCTATGGCATACAGTCTTCCAGTGCACATCCTACCAAAGTCGTCCAGCTCGTATAATTAACACGCGCCCTGGAGGGCCTTTGAAAATTACGCGCACTGGAGGGGGAGGGGCGGATCCCGCCCCCTAAGATCTCTGCTCCTATTAAAGCTGGAGGAACAAAATTTGCGTGGTTAATGGGTACGGTAGTGATCTATATTGTGTGCAAATTTCATGACCTTAGGTCGATATAGTCAAGGTCAAATGAGGTCACATTTGTCAAAATTTTATTGTTTTGAGTGGCTTGGCTTGTCATTGTTATGGATCGCTGTGATTGTGTTTAAATGCTCCAAAATGGGCATCAATGAGGTTTTGGACATTACTAATGATGCAATACAGATGCTAGACCCGACTTTGGACCTTGGGTCGCGTATATAGCAGAACTTTATCAGGTCAGTTACCTGTTGAAGTTACCGGAACCGGGCCGCCCGCCCGACTGCTCCGTAGGGCAGCTCGGCGCAATTGGCTTCGCGAAGAAAGGAGTGAAGTACATGAATAAAGTATGGAAACGCAGTGACAAACGGTACACAATGACAAACAGTAGTGCATTTATGACAACATTCCAGTTGACCAAGTTTGGTTCCATTAACATGTCGTGAACTTGACCTGACTTGACCTCGGTGACCTAACATGGCCTTGAAACTATATAGAATATCAATATACATCAAACAAGTCGCTAGTGTTGCCAAGAACACTTCCCTTTTGCGGATATACGGGAAGCGCATCAGTGCCGATTTTTGTGGTGTGGCGCTACGATTTTTTTATAAACTTTAACGACTCGAAAAAAAAAATTGAGCCAAAATCCGTTATTCTTGCTTTAAACGACGCGCCTCTCATTTCTAAGCATGTACGCAAAAAAATGGGGTATATCGACCGGTAAAATTTGGAGTTACGCACGAAAAACCGGAGGGGTGGGCGGATTTCCTCCTCCCCCCCCCTCCAGTGCGCGTGTTAAACCACCATTCTGTTCAATTGCTGTTCAGGGACGTGCGTGGCCGCAGCGGCGTCCACCATCGCCTCCGAAAAGCGTCATAAAATGGTGACGACCGAGGGAAAATGACGCGTCGCCCACGCGTCAACAGGTTCCAGAGACAAGACCACCATGTGCCGTACCGAAATCCTGCCAGGCATCGTACACCGTTATATCGTAAGAAAACACGTATCCGAAGATGACTTTTGCAACCTTCATGGCACGTTTCGGACCATGTTTTCTCACAACAAAGTGCACCCAAACGACACCCGTATGGAATACTATCTATGCGGCACACCTCGGGCTTCACCTTAACTTCGCCGGACCGGAGGCCCTGAAAGTCCTCCTCTAACTTCAAATTTGCGAAGGCTAGGATGAAATACAGAAAACTATTTGAAAGCTCCGGTCCTGGACAGTGATTCCTACCTCACATTTGCATTTTGACTGATGTTGCATTGACACCAGTCGTCATATTGGGTCAAAATACTGACTCCGACTGAAATCTCCGGAAATCGTCAAAATGGCAAAGCTCTTTCTTTCTACATTTTTTCCAAGACTTAATATCGATGAATGAATACATTGATGACATAGTGAAAGGGACCAGGTCGGCGTAGGTCAGGTCGGTTAATCAGGCTTGAAGACTGGCTTCCGATCTATGCATATTACGGACACAGTTAAATGGCGCTGGCAAGCCAATGTGGCCTAGAGCTCATATCGCTTCTTCATTCTTCATTTTTGGTCAAAGTTCGCTAAAAGTCAAGATAGGTTAACCCAGCGACATTACCTTTACCTGCCAAAAATGCACGAGCCAGAAATAAATTTGTGCTCAACCAGCGATTTACAGATGGAAGGAAACGAGGCTTCCAAATTGCCCGGAACGAATGTTGTTCCGGGGCAGGCAACTTTGATCAAAAGGGACGGAAGTTAACTATATCCGGTCTCCTACTACTATAAGCATGAATGTAGCTGATAAGTCTATCCTTCGAATGAGGGGGCGGATGGATGTATAAAATGTCCTTCGATATACAATTGCATCGCTTGAAAAGCAGTTCTACGATTTCCGGCAACATTTTCATTGGTTTGACCTCAATGAAGGGACACAAATCAATGGAAAGGAATTGGATTCTGCATTGACATGTTCGTGGTTAATCTGTTTCTATTATGTTGGGCCAAACACGTTTCACCATGCGTTACTTTGAGCTACAATTGGCATTTCACATGAACGTGGACAAGGCAGTGCTTCACTTGTGTTATTGTCTTGTACTAATATAAATTACAGAATTGCTATGTGTGGACCAGAGTATATTAAAGAACGTGTGGACAGCATTCAAAACGTGCCTATGCGAATGTAGTACCTTTGAACATACTTAACTGCCTTGAAAGCATTAATTATTTTCTGAAATCTCCTTAACACCTTTCGTGTTTTGACTGTTTTCGAAACATACCGCATGACAACGCTACCCTGAACAGCAAATGACCGCGCTTGACATATCGCACTGATAATGACAAGTACTATTCTATCATATATGCTGGAACTGATGAGGTTCGGGTCTGGTCTTGCATTACATTCTGAATCTGAAGTATGCGGCACCCACTTTTTCGTTTCGCAACTCCAGTTTTAGACTTTGACAGCAACTTCGCGGATGATATTCCATTATGCCAACTACCGCCATGGGTTCCGCGAGGTATGTGGTCGCCAATCTCCTTCGGTGCGGTGTCTCAGTGCCCGCAACTATACACGAGCTAAACCATTGGCATCACGCCATACGGCTCGGATGTCCTTCCACAAAACTTGCACCTGCTGGCGCGCCGAGCACACCCACTCGCTGCCGTCGCGCCGGTGACTAGTGCGCTGTGGGCTGGACGTCTTCAGAGGGCCGGGAGGGGGGGGGGGGTGTCCTCTGGATGATCGCCGACACCAGCGCTTGGCTGCCGCCTGTCTCGTCCATCAGTATTTTCGGCACATCAGTCGCAGCCAGCCGCCGTAAAAAGAGGACGTATAGACCGGCTATCGTGCGATCTATTGTGCCGCCGCCAGCCGACCAGAAACCAGCCGGATAGAAGGCAGCCGACCCCGCTTCCAGACGCATGTCAAGTGAAAAACCTCTATTGGGGCCTGGTGTGAAGCGGCGCTTCGATCACGACAAATGCCTGCAGCAGGCGAGGAGTGAATTTGTCGGGCACGCAGCAGTTAAATGACGGTTATATGCTGACTCATTGGGCGTTCCGCGAGTCAACGGCGGTATCCTCCGTCGCTTTTTCATCTCTCGCCAGGGCTCGGTATCTTCCCACCTTCCCCAGTGCAGGATGGGGTTGGTGTGACCCCTTAGCATTTCCAGCCTGAGAGCGTGGTGCCACGTGGAACAAAGGCAGTCGTGCTGCACATGGCGGAAATCGGCAATTGATACCAAGTTCAATCCCATTAGCCACACGAAGCCATACCAAGCCATGTTGAGCCATACCAAGCGACACCAAGTGACACCAAGATATACCAAGCGACACCAAGCGACACCAAGCGACACCAAGCGACACCAAGCCATATCAAGCCATACAAAGTTCGGCAAAAAATTCGCCATCAAACACACCAAGCGGTGGCGCGCTAATTCACGCCGTTTTTAGTGGCCGCAAAGACAGCTGGAGGGGGGGGGGGGGGGAGGGGGTGTAATCCATCAACCCCCGGACCCGCGAGAGTTAAACTGGTGGATGCAAGGGAATGCAACAAGATAATTGTCATAGCCTAGCTAATGGAACTAAATAGAAAGCTGCCACTCTCATTTGTTCCCTATCTGACATGTAAATTGTAGTTCCTTCAAGCAGGCTTGTTATGAAGACAAACATTCTAACTGTTCAGTCCCGCTAGCCACAGTCTCATTAGCCACACCAAGCCATACCAAGCCATGCTAGGCCATACCAAACGACAACAAGCGACACCAAGTGACACCAAGTCATACCAAGCGACACCAAGCCATACCAAGCGACACCAGGCTATACCAAGCCATGCTAGGCCATACCAAACGACAACAAGCGACACCAAGTGACACCAAGCCATACCAAGCGACACCAAGCCATACCAAGCGACACCAAGCTATACCAAGCGACACCAAGCCATACCAAGCCATACGAAGTTCGATAACATATAACTATTCTTTCCTCAAATGTTCAAAGGACAGGTGGTGCGTTCCATGACAAATGTTCAAAGGACAGGTGGTGCGTTCCATGACAAATGTTCAAAGGACAGGTGGTGCGTTCCATGACAAATGTTCAAAGGACAGGTGGTGCGTTCCATGACAAATGGACCAATTTTTGTCTATCAAATTTTACACCCACTTAATTTGTATTTCGACCAAAATTGGTGAAGAGTGTAGTCTTGTGCTCCGAACACGGCTGA